>PVLA01006093.1:0-22209 GCA_004027455.1 Hydrochoerus hydrochaeris | reverse complement strand
GTATTATATTCTGTTCCAGTCATTCTACTTGTACTAGATTTGAGGGCACAGACAGTAATCCCGAAAATAACAGAATATAGTACAGTAATCATCCTTAATTTCCTATTAACTTAATCTAAAGCTCTGTAAAACCTACACTTTTACCATGACTGATTGTAATCGAATCTGGTTTGTTAGATCGCTGTTTTGTATTGATAGATTTTATTCAAAGCTGTTACGATTGATAGTATCAAGTCTGAGAGTATAGGCAACTGCACTTAAGATGACAAGATCCACTAGAATATCCACTGTGGTTTGACTATTACCTGTCTTTGAAGTTTTTATACTGTCTACAATGTTTTATTTTTACTAATATTGTTATTTACTGCTATACTCAATTATACTGCTATATTCAATTATGCCTGATGATATAGACATTCTATTGAAGATAATAAGAAACAACAGAGTAATCTTGTAGATCACCCTGTACTGTGGTTTCATACGACTTTTTGGTTTCATGTTTTTATAGGAATTTGTTTTGTTTTGTCTTGCTAAGTTTTGTTTTTCCCTCTAATACAGAAAGGATAGAAATACATGCAGAGATTCATGCATGCGTAACTATTTACATTCTCATTGTTTGACTATTTTATATGCTTTAATTTTGTAACTTGAACAACTAACTATTTCTAAGAGGACAATATGTTAAGTTATTAACTGGTGATTTCTTATTCTTTATCTTTTTTTGGAATTCTGCATTATCTCTACCCTTTACATCCTTTTGTTTCTGTTTAAATAAATTTTAAAAATGAAAAAAAAAAGAGTAGATAGAAGGATGACACAAATGGAAATTTTAGAACAAAAGATTATAACGAAAATTAAAAGCTTAGTCAGTGAGCTAAGTGGCAGAAGGAGAAGAGAAAGAAAATGACAGTGAACAGGAAGACAGAACAATAGAAAATACCCCATGCAAACAGAGAGAAAAAAGCCTGGGAAAAAGATGCAGAACCTCAGGACAAAAGAACTTACTTTTGTGTCTCCAAAGAAAAAAACAAAACACCCAGGGCAGAGAGGGAACCTGAAAAAAAAAAAATGACGGCTGAAAATCTCCCGGCTTTCACAAGATACATAAACCTACAGGTTTAAAAAAAAAGTTGAGCAAACCCCACAGAATAACCCCAAAGCAATCCCTTCAAAACACATCATGATTAAACATTGAAAAAGAAAGAAAAGCAATCAGAAAGCAGCCAGAGAAAACAACACCTGGCTTGAGAAATTTAATTCAAAAGACAGTGGGTTTCTCACCGAAACAGAGGTTTCCTCTGGACCGGCTGCCACCTGGCCCCGGTTCTAGCTATTTCTAGAACTCTCTTGATGTGCGTGT
Organism: Hydrochoerus hydrochaeris; assembly: GCA_004027455.1. Lineage (NCBI taxonomy): Eukaryota > Metazoa > Chordata > Mammalia > Rodentia > Hydrochaeridae > Hydrochoerus > Hydrochoerus hydrochaeris. The sequence goes on along the minus strand of PVLA01006093.1, from coordinate 20,849 downwards.
TAGGCCCATGAAGAAAACTCATCTACTGCACACTCACGGTGCGGGCCTTGTCATGCATATACACTCAATCCTGTACTATAAAAGCACAGGTGATCCAATGGTGGTTGAGAACAAGGAGAAGAGACTGGGAATCAGGTAGCTATGTTACTGCAAACTCCTCCGCAGCCAGGTTGGCAGGGCTTTGCAGTCCACAACCTCCTCTCCCACCACGATGCAGCCTGCTGGTGGAGGGTGAATGAAGCTATGTGTGCTGGGGGTTTAACCATATTTCAGTGGGTTTCCTAAGGTGGTCAGAGAGCAGCAGTCAATGGTCCCCTTTGACACGGTCTGCTTGTCATCTGCTTACTTACAGCCATTGTCCGCACTGGCCACCGATTTGGGAACCTAGTGACTAACACAGAGATGCTCAGTGAAACTCAGCCATCATACACACCAGCCAAAATGCCAGTGCCTGGCAGCTGTATCAGAAGAACCCTTGGTGCTGGTCCCGTTAGAGGCTGTGTTCCAAAGCTCCTCCGGTGTTCCCATTTGCAGCCAGATTCAGATCTGCTGTACCAGCAAATGAGCACAGATCTCACTTCACGCCAACCCCAAGTGGACAGCTCAAAATTGAATGAGCCAAAAAACAATCCTATTCCCGAGTCAGGCTGTGACAAGAGGCTTGGGGAGGGAGTGGGCCTTCCTGTCGCTAAGTAGCAGTGATTATGAAAGAGCATGTCAGGCTACTTGGGTTTTCTGGACAGCTCCATCTCCAGCACTGGGACTTTAATAGAGCTCGGTCCCCAGAGCCTATCAAGAGACAGCCAGGAGAAGAAACCTGTAATGGAGACTCCCTGTTGGACTCAATCTTCAGACCCAATTCAATCACCAAATGGTTCCCGCAAGCTTTACAGAGAGATGCATGCCCTCGCTCTCTGGCAGCTTTAAATTAGCCTGGGGAAGACACCTGCACTCCAAACTCTGGACACTTTTTATTAAGCTCAGCTCCAAGAAAGTTGAGGACACTGCAGGATATGTTCAAAAGTCATGCAAAGAATTCTAAGGCAGGAGTGCTGGAAAATTCAGACACCTGCCAGAGCTGGGCACACCCCCAGCTTTCCTGGAACCTCCCTTTGAAAGTCAAAGAGCAGGTTTGGCAGCTCTGCCCTGTGCCTGGCAGCAATTGTGCTGAGGGTAAGTTCTAAGGTCCTGTTTTACCCAGGGTTGTAGCTCTCCCTGGGGAACTGGGCACCCGTCTTGCATCTGTAGGCCCCCATCCCTACCCTTGGAGTCAAACCCTGTCCTCTGTGACCTGGCTACTAGCTGAAAACTTGCTGTAGTTGGATATGAAAATAGGCAGTTTATCCTCTTAAATGTCCATCATCTTCTGCTTGTTTGTCCATATTCCTCCCCCAAACTGGGCAGATACGAGTTCAGTATGTCACAGTCATTTCATCATTGGGTATCGGATCTCTAAGCTACCCTTACGGGATCTGTGTTATTAAGGCTACATTATCATCCTATCTCTGTCTTACTGAGTCCTGTTTTCCTGCATCTCCCCAGCATCCAAGTTTGTAAAGTTCCATCCGACTGTGGTGGTGCATGCCTGTAATCCCAGCACTTGGGAGGCAGAGGCAGGAGGACTGCCATGAGTTTGAGGCCTGCCTGGGCTACATAGAGAGACCCTGTCTCAAAAAGAAAGAAAAAAAAAAGAAGGAAAAAAGGAAGGAAGGAAGGAAGGAAGGAAGGAAGGTTCAATATATCTCCTGTTCTGACACATGGAAATACAGTTCTTCAGATATAAGTATGTGTCATTCTATTACTCCATCTCTTTCCCCAAAAAACAGACAAAAGATATATGCATAGAATTTTTGACAGGAATTAATAGCTTTGCCCTAGGATGGCAAGCAGTCCTTCTTATCTCTAGTAACCTAATTGATTAACAGAGGCTGCCTAGGGAGCCACCTTAAAAGTATTCTGAGTTTGGTTCTGATCCTGGCTGGAAGTCTTTCCTTGATCTTCAGGAAGATCTGACACAGACAAGGAAGCTTGGCAAGAGCACGTGTGTCAAGCACCTGCAAACACTGGTTCTATTCCAAGCACACAGGAAGGTCAGGCCTAAAACCCACGTTTCCTGACACCCCGTTGTTCCCATATTCCATTAAAAAACATTCAAAAAAGGTACTTCTGAATTCATCAACTAGAAATTGAGTACGATCCACCATGTTCCAGAGCCCTACTTTGTCTTGAAATATTTTCATGTGGAAAATATCAAAACTAAATTAAAGCGCTGGATTGCCTGATACCAACTGCATGACAATGAAACCCAGGCACAGTTCATTAGGGGCACCTGCTAATTGTCCACTGGAGAGAAACTAAACTCAAAGATGATCCCGTAAACCAGTGGTGAACGAAGACTGCCTTGAGCTTTTCAGAATCATGATTTCTGAGGATATAAGTGTATATATTCAAGTTTTTAAAAAGACAGAGAGAGAGAGATGTAATTATTTTAGTGACCTTCATAAGATATGAAAATGGTTCTCTTTGGGGTACATGATTTATGAAGCTAAACATTCATTTGAAAAGGAAAAAACATTTTTAAATGACGATGTCCCTGGAACCAGCAATTCTGCTTGAGTTGGTAGACTAGCCGAAAGTCCCCTGGAGTAATTCACTATGCATCTCCTAGGAGAGGAATTCTCTAAGCGACTATTCTAATTGTAACTGAGAGGTAATGAGACATGAGGAAATAAACAGTCATTTGAGAGAGCATTATCCAAGGGCTGGGTTTTGGGTGACATGTGTTTCCCAGGAAGGAGTTAAGGAGGGAAGGCAGGAACCCAACCCTGGAGACTCAATAAAACATACTCCCATGGTCACTGAGCTCAGCCTTGCTGCTGGTACACCCAGGAGGAGCCCTGGTCTGTGGGAAAAAGTGAAGGTGGTTTGTTATGGTTTGTGTCTGGATGTCCCCTCAAAGCCTTATGTGGTCAATAGAGTTTTTTCGGGGATGGCTAAATCTAGTGTGTGTGATTGATTTGTAGTACAATGCTGGGATTAAGGTTGTGGGATTGCTGGGTCAGTCCACCAACTGGACTGGCACTACTCTATCCCAGTAGACTTATATCCCAGTAATAGAAGAGACAGAAGGAGACTTGTCTTGTACTTTCTTGTTGCTTTTGCTCTCTTCTGCCACCATGAACTTGCTCCTCTGCCTTGTGCCACCCTTGCCTTGGAGCCAGCCAGTTAGGGACTGAAACCTCTACAAACTATGAGCTAAATAAACCTTTCCCCCTTTAACATTGGGTGTTGAGTATTTTGTCTCAGCAATGACAGAAAAGTACCTAAGACAGAATTCTTCTTCCAGTGATGAGGAAAGATGGCAGAACACCTTGGGATTTGCTGTTTAAACTATCCTTCTGGTGGATTCAATGGCAAAACAGTGATCTACTTGATTTAAGCCTACAGAGCAGGTTTTAGGTAACCAGATCCCCAGACTCACATGAGTGAGGATCAGAACTGGCTCTGCCCCGATCAAGTCTCTACCTTATCATCACCTTTGAATCCACAGCATGATCTGTAGCAGTAGCATCCCGAAAGGATACAGATTCCCCCTTCCATCACAGCAGGAATGAACTGCTGCCTGCTGGATTAACATTTTTTAAGATCCAGTGTAAATCTGTGTTACACCTATGAATCTCAAGCCCTCAAACTGCATCTGGATCCCCACATACACAGAGGAAGACACACCCTGATTTTTAAGCAATTTTTTAATAAAGGGAAAAACAAAATTGCACCAATAATTCTGTGAACCAGAACTATGTGTCTGTGTCAAGTGACTGCCTTTGGCATCTTTTCTTTCTTTTATTTAACTGCATAATTACAAACCTGCAAGAGGTGTGGTGTGTAATGAAATCACTGGTATAACCTTAACTGGCTCCACGTTAATAGGTGTCTCTCTCGTTTGCAAATTATAACTTGCAAAACGATGACATGCCTGGGAAGCAGTGACAGGGACTCATGAAGCTGAACACCAAGAGTCAGAAAATGCCCATGAGAAGCCATTGCAGGCAGATTTATTATGACACTAGACAGTACACGTATGGCATTAATTATACCCTCTGAGTTTTTGCTAGATGGCTGCCCGAGACAGAGTGTCAGGCAGTAACAACCTATCCACAGTATCTCATAGCCACTTAACCAGTGACATCTTTGTCACAGACAACCTGCTGCACTAGAAGGGTCCAGACGTGGACCCCTACAGAGGACAAAGACTCCAAATGCTCCATCCCGCCTCGGTCTGATGGGCAGCCAGGTGACACTGAGCTATTGGTGGGAAGGCAGAACTTCTCTCCCAAAAGGACATCTCAAGATCAAAAGGAAAATGAGAGAATGATTGAGAGGCTGGAGGGAAAGGAGGAAAGACTTGGATTTTTCTTTTTTAGCTAGGACAAGCAAGGGCTTGGAGATTTGTTAGCAAAGGCCAGAGACCTAGAGATGGAAGCGAGAGAGGAGGCAGGAGAGGTTGCTAACATCGATCTCTGTTTTTTGAATCGTTCATTCTCATGAGTAGAAACAACTTAAAACCTTCAGTCAGAGCACTGACCTTCCCATGCGGATACAACATCAACCAAAATGGCAGCCAAACACCCCACCCCTTCCCCCCACAACCCCACCCAAAACCCTCACCGCTCCCAAGCAGCCCATATTGTCTTGGACAGCTCTGATGATTAGTGGGTTCACCTTCCTGCAGAGCCGAAATCTGCCTTCTATAACTAACTGACAACAGAGAGAGTAAATAGGAAGTGGTGCCAGCCAGAGCCCTCAAATGCCTGGTCAAAGTCAGTGTGTCCACAGGTTACTATACTTCTTCCGCCTGTCTGTCTCTGATGCACTGGGAAACAATCACCCAACAGTGTTTGTACATTTTTATGGAATAATTACAATTTGATACATACGTGTAACATGTAATGATCACATCAAAGTGTAATATTTTCATCCCCTCAAACATTTACATTTCTCTGTGTTAGGGACTTTCAGATTCTGTTTTCTGGTTATTTTGACAAACATCATAAATTGCTATAGACTATCAGTATCTTGTTGCATATTAATTAAGCTCCAGAACTGAACATGCATTTGGGCACCTGTTATCTAACCTCACTCTATCTTTCTCTTGGACCATTCCCAGTCTCTAGTGACCACCATCAAGTGCAAATATCTTTTAAAAAGCAGTAAAGATGTTTGTATGTTTAAGTGTGTAAGATAGATGACCATATTACTAAGTTTTTGTTAGAGCATTGAGCAGAATTGTTTGCAATTTCACTGTTTGAATGTCTACTTGGTATGCTTCAATTTTGTAACTTGAACAACGATTTCCAAGATGACAGTATGTAATTTATGAACTAGTGATTTCTTAGTGTTTTTTTTTCTCTTTTTTTCCCCTTTGGAATTCTGTATTGTTGCTACCTTTTTTTCTGTTTTGCTTTTTTTTTCTCTTTAAATAAAAAGTTTTTTTAAACAGCAGTAAAGAGGAAATGTTTTTGAGTATTTGGTGTATAAAGTAAATACATGGAAGAGTTAATTGGTAATAAGCAACTCTTAAATCACAATTTTCCTTCAAAAAATATACAAACTCTGTAATATGGATATAATCTAAACATCTAAAAAATAAAACTTTCATTTAACTCACGATCATATAAGGGAACCAGTAAGATGTTGCAACAAATTCAAAGGACAAAGCAAGGAACAGATACAGAAACAAAAAAATTGAAATGAATGTGCAGCTAGAAACAAAATTAACTTCTTTCTCTGTGGGAGAAGAAGGTAACCACACCTCTGGGGAGACAGGACAAAATGTGCCTGTCTATAGATAAGAACTGCTTTGCCCTGCTCCCAGTTATCTGTAACTTACAGGTTAAAGTAGCCCCAGAGCAATGTGTTTGCTTGCAAGGGCTGCTTTACACAAAGCATCGTGACCTGGTTGGCTTAAAAGGCAGACACATATTGTCGTACAGCCCTGGAAGTTGAGTCCACAATCAAGGTGTCAGTAGACTGTGAAAGAAAAGCTGTTCCCCAACTCTCACCCTGCTTCTGGTAGTTCACTGGACAACTCTGGCATTCCTTGGCCTGCAGAGCATCACCCTGACCTGTGCCTTGGTCTCCCTGCATGACTCTGTGTCCAAACTGTATTTTCATGGGGTCCCCAGGCATGTTGAGTCAGGGAATCATCCTGCTTCAATACAACCTCATCTTTAGCTACATCTAGAATGACCCCGTCATCTAACCAGGTCATATTCTGCGGTACTGGCAGCTTGACTTTAGCATAGGAATTGGGGGAGGGGGCACAACTTAATCCATAACAAGTTCCAAGATTTCACAAAAACAGAACAAAACACTCTGAGAGTGTATGCCGTAGCCGATGTGTAGTTTCCACTGAAGTTCAAATTTCTTCCCTACACAGTGATACAGAGAACTTGCATAAAACAATTCCACATAGAACTTGGATAAATATGTTAAAAGACAAGAAATGGCAAAGCCCAGCACTGATTGATAAATTAGTATTCTGTTGCTCTAGATGTTTATTTTTAAACTTGTGTTCAGTTTGGTTAACTCTGGAACTAGTTGGGTTGTATTTAGGCTATGACTAAAAAGGAGGAGGAGCATGGGTGGGGTAGAAGGAGGAGGAACAGAAAAAAGTGGGTGAGGGAAGAGAAGGGAGAAAGGAAGAAGAAACATTATAAGAGTGATACCTGGAGGCCTAGATATGTAAAAATGTGAGAGCCCTGTGCTCAGATACAGTTTTCCTCTACAAAATAATTGCTACTACCATTTGCAAATTATTCTGGTAGATTTCAACAAAGTCTTGTGTTGCAGCAAGAATGCTAGAAAAATGTAAAAAACTCAATTCTTTTTTCAGAAAACTTTTCACCAGCCCTTTTAAATTTCTAGTTCCCAGCCAGGTGTGGTGGTTCACACCTGTGTAATCCCAGCACTCAGGAGGCTGAGGCAGGAGGATGGTTGCAAATTCGAGACCAGCCTGAGCTACAAAGTGCACTCAAGGCCTGCCTGAACTGTATAGAGAGACCCTGTCTCAAAAAGACAAAAAAAAATTTTTTTTGGTTCCCTACTTACCCACTGTGGTGAGCTTTGCCTGCACATTAGAAATAACTGGAGCGTGTATTCGTCAGTTTGGGCTGCATAACAAAGTACAAGAAAGTGAAAGTGTGGTTTTTGCAGTCTGGCATCTGGAGGTCTAAAATGAGGTGTCAGCACAGTTTATTTTTGTGAAGCCCTGTCTTTTCGCTTGCAGACAGCTCTCTTCTTCCAGTGTCTTCACAGTCTGCTCTCTGCCTGCCTTAAACTCCTCTTTTATGAAGATAACCATCATGTTGGCTTAGGCTCTGCTCATATGACTTCATTTTGTCTTAATTACTTCTTTAAAAACCCTGTCTTCAAATGCAGCCACACTTTAAGGGCTAGAATTTCAATGTATGGATTTAAGGGACACAAAACTCAGTCCATAACAGAGAACTCTGAAAAACTATCCGTGAAAAATTCCCTGCACGTCTGATTTGCTGCTCTGGATGAAGTTTGGCAATGGTGATTTTTAACACTCCGAGGTGTTTCCAATATGCATGTGGCATGAACAAGCACTAGGGAGGCCTTCCGTGAAGATTCCAGCCCTGGTTCAAGCTAACGCAGGATCTGCCACAGTTTTCCCAGTTATACAATAAACCAGCTGGATGAAATCCTTTAAAAATCCTTTTCAGTATTGGGATGTCACAGCTCAGAGGGAAGAAAGTAGCATAATTCTTCTTTCATACCAGACCCCGCTGTTTCTCGAGGCATCGTGACAAGAAACCGCACATTTGGGGTTCAAAAGTAAATGTAGAGAAATTCAGAAAAGTTACAGAAAGATCAACTGCTCACCAGTCAGGTGTTCCCCAGTAACACAGTTGGGTAGGATGGTCCTGGCACTCCGCCTAAGTGCTTTTGCAGCTGAAAGCTATCGGGAAAACATCAAGGGGCCCCGTCATTAGCATCTCCATGCAGCTGCAGTGGGACTCCTCTGAGAGCACATTTGTACAGACAGTGTGGTCCGCTAATTAAAACGGAATTCTGTGTGGACATTTCACTTGTGGATCAGTTAAATGCAATTAGTATCTGGGGCAGGAGGAGAACTCTGAGAAAGAGGCTGAGCTAGGGACATTTTGGGGTGGAATGGAATTGCTCAGCTTTGGCTACAGTGAGTGCTTCTGGGAGCAGATTCTGCAGCCTCCTTGGGGCTCTGATGAAGTGAGATGAAATCCACAAAGCCGGCTGGGAGAAACCCCAACACCAGGTCTTGTGATAGATTTACCGCCTTCTCAGGCTCACACCATTTCTACTTCCTGTCCACACCACCCTTAGGGACATAATATAATAAAAGCAGATTGATAATGGCTTGTTCATTTGTAGCCCACTGGTCTTTTGAGACAACAAATGGCATGTTTTTAGAAAATCCCTACAGAGAACCTTAAGACAAGGGGAGAGAGTCAGGTTCCAAACTGCTAGGTATGGTGGACATTGGGCCAGGTGAGTCAAGTCACTGGAGAGTACGTGTGAATTAGACGAACTGACTTCTCCTGCTCCCAGAGGCAAGATGAAGAGACCTAGAGCTGAGAGACAAGTGTTAGAGGAAGACAAAGAAGTTAGAGGAAGTACAGTGGCTGAAGGTCACACAGCTAATGAGGGAGAAACGAAGAAAAATAGCGGATTCCCCCAAGTCTGTCGTATCTGCAAATGAGTGAACTAATGTGCTCTGTTTTCACTGGCATTTGAAAGTAAGAGTTCTACTTAAGCACAAGACAATAAAAAGCTGACAGCAAGTTTTCCTGGCAAGAAAGGACAAAAGGCCCCCATCCTGTTCCCTGTAGTGTGCACCTACCATCAGAAAGCCTCAGTGGGTCCTCCACATCTACAGAGGCTCACAGGTGAGGCATGGGCTGGCATGGGCTGTGATTCTAGTCTGATTTAAGTATGTCTCCCTCAAAGGTTCATGTATGGGAAGCTTGGTTTCCCAGGGAGACAGCATTGGGAGGTAGTGGAATCTTTAAGAGGTAGAGCCTGATGCAGGCTCCTAAGGATAATTCGGGGTGTATCCTTGTGCGAGATTGTGGGGACCCACTCCTCTTTATTATCCTGTTTCCTGATACAATCCTTCCTCTAACCACCAGAATGTTCTTCACACGGTTTGGACTTTAAGCCTCTGAAACTGTGAACTACAAACTTCTTTTCTTTATAAAGTTAGCCTGCCTCAAGTATTTCACTATAATAATTAAAATCAGACTAATATACCATGTTCAACCAGGGGTTTCCATGACAAGAGGCAAAGTAACCCTAGAGAGAAAGGCTTAAAAGTTATCCTGCTCTGACCCCCAAGGGATCCCCAACTCTGGCCAGAACTAAGCCCCAAGTGTCCCTAAAAAAAAACCGCTAGAGTATCAGGCAAGGTCTGGTCTGGAGACAGAAAACACACCCGTGACTCACACAAGAGAGAATTCATGGGAATGTCAAAAGACAGTTCTAAGGAATCACAGAAGTAGCAACTGAGAGGAGAGGCTCCCCCACCAAGGGCTGGGGGAGCAAATCTACTTGGTTATAGACGGAGATGTTCCATTGAATGACAACTCAGATCCATGAGGACAGGGTGCCAGTTATTCGATGCCTGTGTCTCTGTGTGTACAGGAGGAAGCTGGTTCTGTGATACTGGAAAAGCTGAAGAGTTGACTCAGCTGTTGCTACAGGGTGGCACTGATGCTTCCAGGTGAAGAAGCAAGGCTCACAGAGAGACAAGTAGTCACACAAAGGAGCCTATCCTCCCCCTTGGCCTAGCTTTGAGGTCTACCCTATCGCCCCCTGCTGGCAGCACCTCAGAACCATGTAGCCAGCAAAATTATTCAGAGTCCCAGTCCCAAAATCACAAGTATGGAGCATGAAAGGGTATACTTGCATGCAAGAGACCACAGGCTACCAATAGCAATGGTTCACAATAACAGTAACGAGAGATCACTGCTACAGCCACTCATAGTCTTCATGAGGGACCAGACTGCACAATGCCAGTAGCTGGACTTTCTCTACTATATTGCAACACAAGCAGAAACACCAAACCACATCCCGGATTTGGAGGCAGATTTATTTTATGATCGGGATCAGTTCCAAAATATCAGGCCCTGAAAGACCAGGAAGGGAGGTTTTCATGGTGTTAAAAGGGGGACTGCAAAGACAGAGTACTTGACTGTCTTTGATTGATTCTTACAATATGCATCACAGTGACCAGCTGTTTCTAAGAGACAGAAGTAACAGGAACTTGTAACAGGACCTGTTACCTGGGCAACTAACAGATGGGCAGGGGCATTTTCTGCAGCAATGGTAGGAGGAAGTGGGGTTTGCTGTTTCCTATCCCCTGCCCCTCCCTGATCATATGGTTTACAACATGAGGCCCCAATTTACTGTGTTCCTGGCCACCACCTAGAACTCTAGGAATCTTCAGGTACAATGCTAGAAGAAGGTGGCATAAGCAAGGTTACATGTCCCTTGCACTCTGTCACAAGTGGTTTCCACACTTACCTTTGATTCCTTGCAGTACCATCAGTTCAACTTTACTGAAGGCAAATTACATACCGTGCAGAACAGGAAACAACCCTGCTGTGGCTGATGTTTATCACACAGTCTCTGCAGAGGAACTCTGTCCTTTAGGCCTGATCTGCTGTCATCGGGTTCCCATGGCCTGTTTTTTGCCTCCCTTAAAACCCAGGTCCCAGGGACTGGGGATTTAGTTCAGCGGCATAAGCGCCTGCCTTGCAAGTGCAGGGTCATGAGTTCAATCCCTGGTACCAATAAAAAAAAAAAAACCCAGGCCAAACCTATGAAGGAAAATTAAAAAGTCCTGGAAATTAGTTACACACAGCAAATTCAATTCCATCATCTCAGCTTCTCAAAACCAGTATTAGATTCAACTTTTGCTTTTCATAAGCAAAAGCCCATCCTCAGGTTTCCTAAGTAAATAAGCATTTGCTTGCTTTTAAGAATATGACACAACCCCCCTAAATTACAAAAGTAATTTATATCAATTTTCATGATTTTCCTTTCTTTGTTCTTAGCTGTTCTTACCCTTGAGGAGACCTCCCTACCACACCTCAGAATCGGCTGAATCCGGACAGTTAGACAGATGACAAGCTGGCTATTTCTGCTTCCAGAGTTTCCATTTACTCCTCAGTGAAAGAGGAGGTTGGATCAGATCCAACCTGTGATCTCTTTTAGCAAACACTTCACGATGATTAGTGTAAATAATGAAAGTAGTTCTTCTTTAGCTTTTTAACACTCACCGCAATGCTTGACACATAATATATACTTGATAAATGTGTGCTAAATGACTTAAAGAATGAAAGAATCCTAATAGTAATTGTGTAGTCTTCTTAGCATGTACAAAGGCAAGGGGAGTCCAGCTCTGAGACCCCTGTGTATGCGGTGAGCGGCAATTGATTAGTCAGACAAATGACACATTCGTGATTTAAAAAGAAAAACTATATGACTATGTCAATAGACACAGCAAAAAGGAAAATATTTTTATGAACTAAAAATCTGATGCACTTATACTTTTAACAAATAACTTACTCATAGTTTACTGTGTACCACATATTATTCTTACTACTGGGAACAGAAGAAGTAAAAATCCATAACCTCAATGTACCCTATTAGATTCAAAATTAAAACTTTTTATAAACTAGGAATGGAAGAAAACTTTCATAATCTGACCAATGATTTTTACCCAAAACTCTACAAAAAAATATCATAACTACTAGCAAAATCTGAGAAGTGGTCATAGAGAACTCAAGAATAAATTGCTTCCTATCATTTTTCTACTCAACTTTGTAAAGCAAGCACTAACCAATGAATCTTAACAAGAGAAAGAAATAAAATACATAAGAATTGGGAAAAACAACTTAAAGGAAAATTGCCTAAATAGAAAATCCAAGAAATCTACACATTATAAGAACCGACAAGAGAATTCTTCAGGATTTTGAACTTTAAAAATCAACATTTTTAAATCAGTGTTTTTCTTTTATATCAATAACCATAAGGAAACTATAATTGAAAAAAGTGCTCCTTGTAGCAGAAATACTCTGAATAAACAAGGTATGAAATACTGTGAATAAACAAGGTATGAAAGAATTTTATTGAGTAGTTACAGAATGTTGTTGAAATCCCTTAAAAACTGAATAAAGAAACATACTATGTTCATGGATAGGAGGACAAACACTCATGTCGTTAGTTTTTTTTTAAAGCAATCCATGAATTTACAGTAGTAATCGTCTCTCTGGAGAGCACATTGGAAGGACAAAGAGAGGCAAGGAAACAAAGTTAGATGTGAAATAAAAGTAAAGTTTATCTGTAAGTCTTTTGCTTGTATAGTTTTATAAATAAAGGGAAAGTGGGAGAGATAAGCTATCCCACCCACAGTCTCCTCCTCTGCAAGGAACAGGCCATCTGTTCTCTGGGAGGGAGGGAGACAATCACTGATTCCATCCAAAATGAAGCTCATGGCTTAAGTACGACCAGCTCATGGTCTTGCCAATAGTCAACAATGTGGTTGAATGGAAAAAGGAGAACTAGGCTGACAGATTTTCCCCCCTCGTGATACAAACTGAAGAAACTGGAAAAGTTATCAGGTCAGAGATGGCAAAAAAGCAGCTGAATCTTGTTCATGGATGCTCTAGAGCGAAAATCTGCAGCACAGCTTTACTTTCCCTGAGTATCCGCTCAGCTTTTCCTGGGTTTCCACACATACAGCTGCCAATAAACTCCATGGCTTGAGGCAACTCAGACGGATCACAACTATGACATTCTGGGGAACAACTCTCTCTCCTACAAAGTAGAAGCTATATCCTTCCACTTGTGGATTATTTTTTCTTTCTAGACCTGAAACTAATTTCAATCTCTCACTCTCACTCTCTCTCTCTCCTCCCAAATAAATATGCCCAAATCTCTCCAGTGTTTTAAAAAACCCTGTCTTAGTCCATTTGGGCTGCGATTTTTAAAATGCCAGATACTGGGTGGCTTAAAAAAACCAAAGAAGTTTAGGTCTCACAGTTCTAGAAGCTGAAGAGCCCAAAGTCAAGGGTCTGATAGAGCCAACAATTGGTGAGGGGCCACGTTCCGGTTTGCAGAAGACCATCCTTCTCCTGTACCCTTACATGATAAAGAGCAGAGACAGGGGAAGCGAGCTCTCTTCTGCCTTTTCATAAACCCACTAATCCTGTTTCCCAAGGTGCCACCCTCATGACCTGATCACCTCCCACAGGCTCGCCACAACATCGAGGGTTAGGATTTCAGCGTAGGACATTGGGAGAGACAAACATGCAACTCTTCCTCCTCCTCATATTCCCCTCCAAATACTGTCTCACCTCTCTCCTCTGGTCTGTTGCCTCAGCCCCTTGAAAGACTTGTTTACAAGTCTCCCATTAGATCCTCAGCACCTTCGGTATTCCCAGCCATCCACCTGACACAGCTCTTATAAGGTCTATTCTCCGTTACAATCTCTCCCTCTCTCCACAATCACAGCATCTTGTACCTCACTGAAGTACATGTACAGCCTATTTTCCTCCCCTGAGCCCTACATTTCCTGAAGGCAGGGACCTTCTATCTTGCTCATCACAAGATCTCTAGTCCCTAGCATACTATATGACCTGCAACTGATGTTCAATAATTTACCATTGGAAAAAAAGTGTTTATGGCAGTTTTTAAAACCGTGAAACCCATTACTTGGTGAAAACCCATTTGTATTTACATTATTCCCTGCAAGTTTTATTCTTTTTTATAGTGTCACTGTTGTGCATAACTCATCAATTTTAATATATGCTATAATCTCAATGTCTGTGATCCCCTTCGAATTATATATACTGAATTCCTAACTCCCAGTATGACAGAATAAGAAACTGGGGGCTTTGGGAAGGTGATTAGATCATGAAAGTAAAGCTATCATGAATACAGTTAGTGCCCTTAGGGCTGCAATTGAGGGAACTTGTTCTTCCCTTTTATTTGCAAAACCACAGCAAGAAAGTTCTTTCTACAAAAAAACAGGTCCTCACCAAACACCAAATCTGCCAGTGCCTTGATCCTGTATAAAACGGAGCCTTCAGAACGGTAAGAAATAAATGCGTGCTGCTTATAAGTCAGCCATGTAAAATCTTTCCTAACGCTGATCCAAACAGACTGAGACAAAACACCAACACTTGTGCCATTTTTAACCATCCTGATGTTGAATGACTTAGATTTTAGCCCTGAATAATTTCCCTAATGACAAGTTTAATAAAAACTGTCTGCAAATTTGTGAGAGCCACTCATACAAAATTGTATATTTGGCCACTAATTGTGTCTTAAATTGATATCGCTTTTGCACTCAAAGAGTTCTCAACTCCCTGACTTTTCAGGAACCTCAATTAAACCTGTTGATGAGTCCGTTCCCCTGAGCAGCCTCAAAGCTGAAGCAGAGCGGGGAGCTGGCTCAGTTAATACAAAGATGTCTTTCTCAGTCAAAAGCAGACACCAAGGCCTAGATCCTAAAAGGTACAGAGCAAACCTGGTCTGCGACCAGCACATGATCTTGGTAACCACGTCAAACAAAGAGTTAAGCTTCTCTTTCCCTCTTTGAACTTCGTGCAAACATAAACGGGAAATGAAGAAGTTAACGTAGCAGCTCCTAATTCCTGTCATGAATCACAGGAGGGAGCAGCAGTCTTTGGTCTGGCAGTTACAGAGTTTATGGTGCTGTGACTCATGTAGTCAAGGATGACATGGGCACAGTGTCGCTTATGATATACAAGGTGGTGCCATCTCTGACTGACATTCACTCTTAGCTTCCCATTTGCAAAACCTAATGCACCCTTCCTCCCTGCAGACACAGTAAATTTACACTGACTTAGAAGGTACTTCCCAGGGAAAGCACTGAGCTGCCTTTTAAAACCATCTCTTCTTAGGGCAAGCAAGTACTAAGTCCAGCTGGTTGCTGTGTGCATAAGATTCTTCCCGTGTTACTCAGGCTGGGATCCCCTTCTCAGGGTCCCAGAAGGAAGTTCTTTCCAAAGTGCCAGTAAATAAGATTGTAGTTGGTTCATTTCAAGATGACCATGAATCCTTTCTTCCCTGTACCCGCTTGCTGTGCTCTAATCAAGATGGAGAGCCTGTTTCTAAAGCACAGGAATTAAAAGAAAATATTGCCCTGAGCGTTCACTCCTGTGCAAAGCTTTCTTGAGTCCTCCAGGCTGATAGAGCTTTCTCGGCAGGATCCGAGACACCCTCCCTTCTTGTACAGTGCACTTACCTGATGACTAACTCCTCTAGACTCGTCAGATTGCAAAGCCCTTGAGAATCCTAATCACGAGGTCTGCCCAGTAGCGAGCAATCTATATGGCACCATGGTTAACTCCGAAGGCTTGGAAAATTGTTACCTCCAGGTTCAGATCTTGACTCTCCTGTTTGGTTTTCAGATGTGTGACATTAGGCTAATTATTTAATTTCTCTGATTCTTGATCTCTCTCTCGCTCTCTCTCGCTCTCTCACTCTCTCTGCATGTGGGTGCAAAGGAAGGTAACACTATCTGCTATATAGCCATCAGAGGCAGGGAAGGATTAGGGGAAAAAGATTGAGAGGATGGATAAAGTGGGAGGAATAAGGTCCAGCGTTCTACAGCACTGCAGGCAGGGTGATTGTAGTTAACAGTTTACTGGATCATTCCAAATAGCTCGCAAAAAAGGATTTTGAACACTTCCAACACGAAAGAGGATAAATATTTGAGATGCGGGGAATGCAACTTACACTTTTATCATTAAACCTTGTTCACATGTATCAAAATATCTCACCACACCTTGTAAATATATACAAGTATTGTGCCATTAAAAATAAAATGTCTAAAGCCTGTCTATCTCAGCCTTGTGTGAGCCCCAGATGAAATTCTGCACATAAAGCACCCAGTCTGACACAGCAGAGCCGTGAATTCAGTGTAGCTGTGGCCTTGGGCAATCCACAGATGCTTAGGGACAAACAGAAACACTTCTAAGCTCTCACCTGCTCTACTGAGATGTTTTCTCCCGGGATTCCTCTTCCGCCATCCCCTTTAATCAATTGCTTAGCATTATTACTTGGGGGATTTTAAAATTCTGATGGTTTAAAACAAACCCAAAAAAAGCATTCACAAACACACACAAAAATGTAATAGCCAAACTGCCTCCCAGGCCAGTGGTACCAGAACATCTAGGGTGGGGCCCACCGTGTCAGGAGCCTTTAGAGTCTCCAGGTGGGCGTGTGGTCTTAACCTGGGCATCTCTCAAGGACCAGCCCTCGGTCCCTGCTCCCCCGACCACAGGCTGTCCCCTGGGGCCCAGCCCATCCTGCTGCCCGCCCTCCCTGGGGGCGGACTCTGCCCTCCTCCTGACTCACCTCCTCTCCCAAACACCAAGCATGGTGCATTTTCCTCCTCCACCGCTCAGCCCTTTCACCCGGCTACAGAGCAAAGCTTGGAATTAACAAGTCCAAACAGCCTCGTCTTTCACACCCCTACTCCCCTCTTACCTTCCCCATTTGTTCCCGTCTCAGTAAAGGGCTCCCAAGCGCTCAAGCCAAAAATCACAAAAGCATGTCTTTAAACCTTATTTTCTCACCCACAAAAATCATCCTCCAACTCTTCAGTTTCATCTTCACTTTATCCTCACACCACCCCCACCTCTGTGCACAACTAGGTGCCCCCAGCCCGGGCAAGCAGGGCGAGCTCTGGCCCGTCTCCCATTCCCGCAGAGATCCTCCTGCAGTTTCCTCAAGATAGCCTTAAAACCCAGCCACGGACAGTCACCCCGATAGAGGGGGAAGAGCCTCCCGAGCTACTATGTCCGGTCCAAGCTCCTGTTCTCTACAATCAAAGAATGAATTTTAGGTACAACAGAGGTAAGAGTAGAATATATTTATTGAGAAAAAGAAAACTTCTGTCTAAAGAGAGACAGAAGGGGTCCCAAGCAGGTTGCCCAAGACTCTGTCTTTTCCAGGAACTTTTATAGAGTAAGACCATGGGTTCAAGGTGGGCCATAACTATAGTTAGCCAATAAGATCAATAGTTCGGGTAAAATTGATTACATTAGGAACAAATGGGGAAGCGAGCCACGTAGGAAGCAGGCATTCTTAGAGAGCAGTGACTCTTCCCTGGGGATTGGAATGGTGACTCCTGACTTCAAGGTGATCCAGACTTAATCCCTAAGGATTATACTTACGGGGGTGGCTGCATCTGTTTTGCCTTCTGTCTTGAGATCTGGCCCAAAGCAAGAGGTGTGCGTCCCCTCCTGTCTTGAGATCTGGCCCAAAGCAAGAGGTGTATGTCCCCTCCTGTTTTGAGATCTGGCCCTCAGCAAGAGGTGTGTGTCCCCTCCAAGGTCATCAGACATCTGGTCCTCAGTGCCGCCTTCCTCCAGGACCTAGGCCTGTCTGACTGCCTATAATATTTCTAACCGGCTCAGCTGCCTGGCACAACCCCTCTGCTTTAAAGTATAACGGCTCAGCAGAGGGGTGACTTGTCCACCTCTGCCTGGGTTCAGAGCTTCCCAACATTTGAAACTGGCCACTCTCCCGTGTCTTCCCCTAAACCTCTGTCAAGTGAAGCAGAGATGAGAGGTGACACCCAGAGACCAGGGCTGTGGGAGGACCAGATTTTATTCATCTGACCTAGACAGAGGCTGGCTGAGGTGAGAGCGGTATCAGCAGCAGTCTAATCGGGGAACTGAGCAGATACAAGCTTTAAGGCTGGGGGTGCAATTTTAAAGAATCTTAAAGAACTGGGGTGGAATGTTTGAAGTCCGAACTCGCAGAGGCGTAGACGGAACTGGCACCAAGAAGAGTTTAAGTCTGTCCCGAATATCTTTATTGCTCTTACTTGTTATTTGCAGAGGACAAGCCATGGCCGGTAAGGGACAGTGCATCTTTTGTAGCAGGCCAGCCCTGACACCTTTCCGCAGCCACCAGGGAGGGTCACGCCCATCCCTCAGGACTCGTGCTTCTCCCTGGCCTCTGGGCCTTGCTTCATCAGGTTCAGTGGTCCCCACGAACCTCAGAGTCTCACCCTCTGGAGGTAGCCTCAGCTAGGGTACCCACCCCTAGGTCCTAGGTCGCCTCCAGGGATTGCTTCGTCATGGGAACTCCCTGACCTTCATGCTTCCATTTCAGGGCCACCGGCCTAGGGAGTGAAGTCCCTTGCTCTCCCAGCCCTCCAGGGAGGAGCTTGGGCCCCCGGAACCCCCCCTCCCCAAGCCCCCATAACTGAAGGAAGGCTGGCCAAGCCATGGGGTTGATTACCTTGGCTCCTTATCTGTGGGCTGGGTTGAGAACACAGGTTCTGGGGCCAAGGTGTTCCTGATGTCTGACTCCTGGCTCTGCGACTTTTGTGACCTCAATTAAGTTAACTTCTCTGCTTCAGCTGCTTCGTTATAAAAATGGAGATAAAATAATACCAACCTATAGGGTGGTCCTGAGAATCAAATGACTGAATATTTTAAGGTCCTTTAGAATAGTATTCAGTACATGGTAAGCATCGTGTAAATAAGTACTTGTTAAAGAAATAGAGAATCTTGGTATATGCTAACATAACTATCTAATAGCATATAGAACCTCTCAGGACAAAAATAATGCTATGTATTTCTGGAGCAGAGTAAGCACTCAAGAAATATGTGCACTCAAATATTCAAGAGCTGGTAGAAATGGAAATGGTATATTTCTAGGTGGCCACTGGATAATATCTATCAAAACTTTTCACAGAACTGTTTTTGTTACTCCCCTTCTCAGAGCATTTTCTATGGACATAAATTTTTAAAATATAAAAAGATCTATCTGCAAGGATATTCACTGCAGTGCTATTCATAGTAGCAAAAAATGGAAAGAATCTTAAAGTCTTTTAAAAGAAAGTCACAAACCACAGGCCACGTACAGTGGAATGTATGTAGCTGTTAAGAGATGATGGTGCGTATCTCTATTTTGAGGACATAGAAAGACGACTATAACACATCATTAGGTTTAAAAGTGACACATGCAACAAGAAATACATTACGATCTCCTTTTTACACACGCATATATGAGCTGTGATCCAAATAAATGGTGAATGTTTAAATGTTTAAAAATTAATTACAGTCAAGGACACATATCCATTAATCACTCAGATATACTCCTTATCTCAGACACACTCATCCCACTATTCTTGCCGTTTTCTGAAGCAGTTCTGGAAGTCTTTTTTCGTGAGGGTCTTTATAAGCAGTGATCAGAAATATGGTAAATGCAACAGCTGAAGCCACCCAGTGGAAAGGCAGCTCAGAAAACACTACTGTGGCTTCATCTACCTTAGTCACTGAATCTGGCATCCTGAAACTTCTGTTTCTCCCTCAAAATCAAAATGACCATGAAAGGTAAATGTTTTGAATCAGCTCAGGACATGTATGCAGGCACAACAGTATAACTATAGACACAAAACAATCTTCCAGAACTACTTCAGAAAGTAGCAAGAACATGAGATCGGTGTGTTCAAAGTAAGGGGAGCATTTTGAGGGGGGTTAATGGCAATGTGTTTTTTACTGTAATAAAATTTTTTTTAATTTTTTTACATTCACCGTATTTTTTTTTATCACACTCTACATATCTATTTACAGACAGAACCCATCAAGAAGAAAACACCCAGTTATTACATCCAGGCAGTTATGTTATGGCTATTTGCACCTTTTTAATTTTTAAATTATAAAGTGGTACTGTCAAAATTTTGTTTTTAATTGAAATAATACTGAGATATAAATAGAGAAGAAAAATGAAAATTTCCCTCAACTTCCCAAACTCATACCAAGTAGTTCTCCTCAAAGCAACTACACAATTTGGGAGAATCTTGATTTTTTTTTTAATCCAAACATTCTTGAGTAGCCAGTGAGGCTTTGCTAAGCTTTGAGGTTTAAATAGGATTCCATCAGTCCCTTCCACAACTTTCCAGAAGTCCAGGATCTACTCCAAGATTTAGTTCCCAAAGGCTTCTGTTCTCCAGACTTCCAGGCTTTTGAAAACTGTTCTTATCAAATTCTGTCTCATTTCTGAATTCCCTTCCTCATCTCCTTTTTCTACTTCTACTCTCACTGATCCTAACAACAATGAAATTCCTTCTTCTGACCCTGTCCCAAATCGCTCCTACTTGTCCAGAAGAAGCAGTGAGAGTCAATCTATGGGGTGGGACTTATTTCACAGAACAACTTGTGACTTGACATCAAACTCCTTACCCCACACCGCCCTCCACCCTGGCGACAGGAACCTCTCCTCACTGCACCTTTCCACAGGCTCGGGCTCCAGCCAGGCTTCCTCAGCTTTCTCCTTCTCCATCTCCAAGACCCTCTCTACACTGTGACTTTCGTATATTTGCAAACTTAAAAGTTCTGCTGAACCAAAGGTCCTATTCTCTGCTCTGCCGGAGTCCAGCTGCGGCAGGGCTAGGGTTTCCCAAAGGTGGACAGGGAGTCGGCGAGTGAGAGACAGAAGACACTGCACACCAGTTTGTGAGTGAATCTGAATCCACTTTATTTTTTAGAAGCTGGAATATATATTTGCTAACCTTGGCAGCAACCCCCAGCCTCAAGTAGGAAGCGCCCCAGGCCCAGGGCCAGGCAGAGACAATCCCAAGCAATAGGTATTAATTAACCTCAACCCCAAGCAGGGAGCGCCCCAGGCTCAGGGCAATAGGTATCAATTAACATCTCAATCTTGTTACTTAGTTAGCTTGGGAAATGTAAGCCGATGCACTTGAATGCCTGCAGGAGGGAGAGATGTGTGAG
>PVLA01006092.1:0-131500 GCA_004027455.1 Hydrochoerus hydrochaeris | reverse complement strand
CAGGGGTAAGCAGCCTGGAACCTCCCCTGAGGGGTGGCCCTGCCATCGGCAACATTGAGGAGGCCAGCCTCAGGCATAGGCTGCCTGGAACCTCCCCTGTAGGTGCACCCTGCCACCTGAAACATCTGTGAAGCCCACCCAAGACTGAAAACTGCCCTGGACTGCTTCTGCTGGGCCTGCCCTCCCACCTGGAACATAGAAGACCTCAGCAAGCTCCAGTTAGTGTGAAAAACTTTGGAACTTTTTTCCCAGGTGGCAAACCTTGGACTACAGAGGATTAACTGTAACAGTGTGGTGAGTATGCCCCTAAAACAGAGGTGTGCAGTGGATAAATAGGGCCAGTAGTAAAACCCCTTCCAACTAACTGAAAGACTTTGGTGAGTCTGAAAAGAGTGTGTGTGATCCCCTCCTACACATAGAAAACATCAGGCAGAGTGAAAATGACAAAAAGATAAAGCAAAATGCAGTCTCAAACATATAGTTCATGAGAAGCAAGTATAGGAGACATTAAAATAGAGGACCCTAAAAGTAACACACTGGGAATCTCTGAAAAGATAGCCAGGGAAATAAAAAAGCAACTGAATCAGGCTACAGAGGAAATCAAATTAAAAGTACTCTCCCATGTAAAGATAGAAATAACAACTTGAGTAAAGGAATTGTTGAATGTAGCTAAAGAAAAAATAGAGAAAAAAGTACATGAGCATGGGAAACTGATTGAAACTTTGAATGAACAATATAGAAAACAAGCAGAATTCATGAAACAAACTCAAACAGACATCCAAGAAACAAAAAATTCTATTGAAAGCATGCAAAACTGCCTAAAGGAAGCTGAGGATAGGATTTCAGACCTTGAGGACAGGATCACAATTAGTGATCAGGAAAGGGTAGAACTTTTAAAAATAACAAAGCAGTATGAAATGACAATCCAGAAGCTACATGATGATGCCAAGAGCAACAATATAAGAATAATGGCCATTAGTGAAGATACAGCAGTCCAGGAAAATGACATACATAAAGTATTTACAGAAATAATAGCATAAAATTTCTCAAACATGGGGAAAGAATCTGATATGCAGATAATTGAGGCATATAGAACACCCAGACACATAATAATTAAGATCTCAGACATACAGCATAAAAACAGAATACTAAAGCTATCAGAGAAAAGACCCAACTCACCTATAAAAGGAAAGCCCATCAGATTCACAGAAGACATTTCAGCACAAACTCTCAACTCAAGAAGAGCTTGGAGTGAGGTATTTCGAGCCCTGAAGGAAAACAACCTTCAACCCAGAATGATGTGCCCAGCAAAACTTTCATTCAAATTTAATGGAGAAACAAGATACTTCCATGACAAAGAACAACTGAAGAAATTCATGTCCACCAAACCAACCCTAGAAAGAGTACTGAAAGACATACTAGAGATAAAAATGACCACAACCCCCAAAACAACAACAGAAAGAAACTACCAGGTAGGATAAGCAATTAAATAAGGGGAAAAGCAGAAAGAAACACCTGGACCATAACATAATGAGCCAGTACATATCACTGATATCCATGGCTTCAATTCACCTATAAAAAGAAATAGATTGACAGAATGGATCAAGAAACAGGATCCCACAATATGCTGTATAAAAGAAACACATCTGACCCAAAAGAAAACTCACAGATTAAAACTCAAAGGATGGAAAACAGTATTTCATGCAATAGGAACCCAGAAAAAAGCAGGGGTAGCTATTCTATTTGCAGACAATGTGAACTTCAAACCTAAAATGATTAAAAGAGATAGAGAAGTTCACTACATACTTGTTAGTGGAAAAATTTAAGAGGAAGAACTAATAATTATAAATATATATGCACCAAATACAGGAGCACCCAACTATGTAAGACAGATACTAATGGACATGAAAAACCAAATACACAAGAACACAATTATAACAGCAGATCTTAACAGCCAATTGTCACAAAGAGATAGATCAACTAGACAAAAAGTCAGCAAAGAACAGAACTGAAGCATATCTGTGAGCAACTGGACTTAGTAGATGTTTACAGAGTGTTCCACCCAATCACATCAGAATACACATTCTTCTCAGCTGCACATGAGACATTCTCCAAAATAGAACATACATTATCCCATAAAACATTCTTAAGTAAATGCAAAGGTATTGAAATCATACCATGCATAATATCTGACCATAGCACACTGAAATTGGAAATTAAAGGCAAAAGAAATTGTAAAACCTGCATAAACACATGGAAATTAAATAGCAGCCTTTTGAACAACCAGTGGGCTACAGATGAAATTAAAGAAGAAATAAAACAATACCTACAATTCAATGAAAATATAGAAACAACATACTGCAATCTGTGGTATGCAACAAAAGCAGTCTTAAGAAGGAAATATATAGCAATAAATTGTCATATTGAGAAAACAGAATGAGCACAAATAACCTAATGCTCCATCTCAAGCTTCTAGAAAAAGAAGAGCAAGCTAAACCCAAAGCTCATAGAAGAGAGGAAATTGTAAAGATTAGAGCAGAAATCAATGCAATTGAAACTAAAAAAAAGTACAAAGAATTACTGAATCTAAAAGCTGGTTTTTTGAGAGAATAAACAAAATTGACAAGCTACTAGCTAACCATATCAAGAGAAAGAAAGAAAAAATCCAAATTCATAAAATAAGAACTGAAAAGGGAGAAATTACTACAGATCCCATGGAAATTCAAAACATCATGAATACCTACTTTGAAAATCTCTACTCACATAGGGTGGAAAACACAGAGGGAATGGACAGATTTCTAGAAACATATGAACTATCAAAGCTCTACAAAGAAGATATAACAATTATGAACAACCCAATATCAGCTATTGAAATTGAAAATGTAATAAAAACTTACCAACAAAGTAAAGCCCAGGTCCTGATGGATTCACAGCTGAATTCTACAAGAAATTCAGAGAAGATTTGATGCCAATACTCCTTAAACTCTTCAATGAAATTGAGAAGAAAGCAATCCTCCCTAAATCATTCCTGGAGGCAAGTATTACTCTCATACCAAAACCAGAGAAAGAGCCAACCAAAAAAGAGAACTATAGGCCAATCTCACTAATGAACATTGGTGCAAAGATTCTCAACAAAATACTGGCAAATAGAATGCAACAAATCATCAAGAAGATTATATATCATGACCAAGTGGGGTTCTTTCCAGGAATGCAGGGACGGTTTAACATATGCAAATCAATAAATGCAATACACCACATCAAAAGAGCCAAAAACAAAAACCACATGGTCATCTCAATAGATGCAGAAAAAGCTTTCATCAAAGTCCAACACATGTCATGATAAAAACCCTTCAGAAACTTGGAATACATGCTGTCTACCTTAACCTTATAATGGCCATCGATGACAAACCAACAGCCAACATTATACTAAATGGACAAAAACTGAGAGCTTTCACTTTAAAATCAGGAACAAGACAAGGATGTCAACTATCACCACTCCTTTTCAATATAGCTCTGGAAACACCAGTCAGGGCAATCAGATAAAATAGAGAAATAAAAGGAATAAAGATAGGAAAGGAAGAAGTTAAATTATCACTATTTACAGATGACATGATACTCTATATAGAAGACCCAAAAAACTCCATTAAAAGACTGCTAGAGGTAATAAACAAGTTCAGCAGTGTAGCTGGATACAAAGTCAATGCTCAAAATCATAGCATTCCTGTACACAAACAAAAAACTGACTGAGAGAAAAATTATGGAAATATTGCCCTTTACAATAACATGTAAAAAAATGGAATACTTAGGAATCTACCTAACCAAAAATGTAAAAGACCTATATGCTGAAAATTATACTACGCTGAAAAAGGAGATTGAAGAGGATATTAGAAAATGGAAGGACATTCCTTGCTCTTGGTTAGGAAGAACCAACATTGTGAAAATGGCCATACTTTCAAACTCTTATATACATTTAATGCAATCCCAATCAAAATACCATTGACATACCTCGCAGATCTAAAGAAAACACTACTAAAATTAATTTGGAAACAGAAGAAACCTAGAATAGCAAAGGCAATTCTAGGCAACAAAAGCAAGGCAGGAGGCATCTCAATTCCTGACTTGAAACAGTACTATAAAGCCACAGTGATCAAATCAGCTTGGTACTGGCAAAGAAATAGACCTGAGGATCAATGGAACAGTTTAGAAGATGCAAGCACAACTACAAAGACACTCAGCCGCTTGATATTTGACAAAGGGGCTAAATATGTCCACTGGAAGAAGGATAGTCTCTTCAATAAATGGTGTTGGAAAAATTGGCTCTCTACATGCCTAAGAAACTAGATCTAAGCCTATCACCATGCACAAAAGTAAAGTCTAAATGGATCAAAAAACCTAAATATTAAAACAGAAACACTAAATCTACTGCAAGACAAGGTAGGTAGAAATCTTGGAGACATAGAGGTAGGCAGAGAATTCATGAACAAAACGCAAACTGCACAGGAAACACTTCAAAGAATCAACAAATGGTATCTCACATTAATGAAAAGTTTCTGCACTTCAAAGGAAATCACCAACAGAGTGAAAAGAAAACCCACAGAGTGGGAAATAATTTTATCCAGCAGTCTCTCAGACAAAGGACTTGTGTCCAGAACATATAAAGAATTGAAAAACATCAAGCCCCCCAAATTCAAAGACACTCTCCAAAAATGGGCGTCTGAGATGAACACACAGTTCTCAGAGAAAGATATATGAATGGCAAATAAATACATGAAGAAATGATCACCATCACTGGTCATTTGAGAAATGCAAATTAAAACAACATTGAGATTCCACCTAACTCCGGAAAGAATAGCTGCCATCAAGAAATCAACTGATAACAAATGTTGGTGAGGCTATGGGGAAAAAGGAACACTGCTCCACTGTTGGTGGGAATGTAGACTGGTGCAACCATTATGGAAATCCATATGGAGAATTCTCAGAAGACTAGGATTGGAAGCCCCATTCAATCCTGCTATTCCCCTCGTGGGTATTTTCCCAGAAGAACTGAAAAGTTCATATCACAGTGATATATGTGCACCCATGTTCATAGCTGCACAATTTGTGATAGCTAAATCCTGGAAACAACCAAGATGCCCATCAACTCCAGAGTGTATGAAAAAGATGTGGCCTTTTTTATACAATGGAATATTACTCAGCTATAAAAAAGGATGATCTTAAGGCCTTCCTATGTAAATGGAGACAACTTGAGACTGTCCTCATTAGTGAAATAAATAAGAATCACATTTATAAATATCATGTTGTGTCTCTGGTGTAAAAAGTAAATAAGAACTACAAGTGTAATAAAACCAAAATGTGTGATTGCTATTGTAAAAAAGAGGAAAAGAAAGTGCTGTAAGGGATATAACTGCATGTATGTTTGAGTGTGTAAGGTAGATGACCATATTGCTGAATCTTTGTTGGATCTTTGAGCAGAACTGTTTGTAGTCTGACTTTTGAATATTTACTATGTACCCTTAACTTTGTAACTTGAACAACTACATCCAGGATGACAGTATGTAATTTATAAACTACTGATTTCTTAGTGGGGCTTTTCTCATTTTCCTTTTTTTTTCTTTCTTTTAGAATTCTGTATTGTTTCTACCCTTTTTTCTGTTTTGCTTTTTTCTTTCTCTTTAAATTAAATTTTAAAAATGTATAATTGCTATTGTAAAAAAGAGTAAATAGAAAGTGATATAAAAGATATAGCTGCATGTATGTTTAGGTGTGTGGTATTGATAACCATATTTCTAGGTTCTTGTTGGATTGTTTAACAGATCTGTTTGCACTCTCACTGCTTGAGTGTCCATTTTGTGTGTTTTAATTTCGTAACTTGGAAAACGATTTCTAAAAGAACAATATGTAATTTATTAACTAGAGATTTCTTGCTTTTTATCTTCTTTTCTTGATATTCTGTAATATTTCTATCCCTTTTGTTTTTTTCTCTTTAAATAAAAAAAATTAAAAATACACAAAAAAACATTCTGAGTAACTGATGTTTTCTATTGTTTTATTTCCCACATTTTCTTCAACAGCAATTTTTTTAGTTGTAATTTTCTAAAGTATCCAGTGTCTTCTTACACCTCTACCACTGTGTCTCTGGCCCAAGCTATCTTCATGCTTTATTTCTAGTACGGTGTCAGTCTCCTAACTGCATTTCCCTAGTGCTCCAGTCTGTTATCTCTCATGTAGCAACCAAAGACACCCCTCTGCTCCGAGTATGTCAGTGGTTACCCACCACACTTAGCCTAATGGCCAAAGTCCCAATATTGCTTAATGACCTGTGTCACTTGGTACCCTCCTGTCTCAGATGCCACATCACCTGCCTCCAATGTCTGTTCCACCTGTTCATTCTGCCATAGCTGTCATGGGCCCCTACAGCCCCTCAGATGCAATGAGTAAATTGTCTTGTAATAGTTATGATATAGGGTAATGAAACTGCCAACCTACTAGATGTCTGGTACAAGTTTGTGTTCTCTAAAATCGAAGAATGAATTTTAGGAATGATGGAAGTTAAGAGCAGAATATACTTACTGAGAGAAGGAAAGCTTCTGTCTGAGAGACAGAGAGAAACAGAAGGGGTCCTGAGTGGGTCGCCAGAGACTCTGTCTTTCTAGGGACTTTTATAGAGTAAAACCACCAGGTGAGATGGGTCCAAGATGGGGAAAACATGGGACCCCTCAAGGCAGATGGGCATGAGGTGGGATAGAACTATGATCAACCAATAATATTAATTGTAAAATTGACCAAATCAGGGACAAATGGGGAAGCCAGTTACTTAGTAAGTGGCTACGCTTAAAGAGCAGTAACTCTTCCTGTAGGAGGCTGGGATGGTGACTTGTGGCTTCCTCAAGGTGACTGATACCTGTTTAGAATATCAGTCCCTGATGTTCATACTTAGGGTGTGGTTGCATTTGTTTTTCCTTTTGTCTTGAGATCTGGCCCTCAGCAGAAGTGTCTGTCTTCTCCAAAGTTGCAAGGTATCTGGTCTTCTGCGCTAGCTCTTTCAATGGCCAGCCCTATCTGACTGCCTATAATATTAACTAACTCAATCGCCCATAACAGTTGCACTGGCTGCTTCCACTCTGATGAAGGTTCTTTTGTTTTATCTTTCTGTGATTCATCTTTGCTTCACCGAGATCTTTGCCAATACCAAATCCTCACCATTCCCTAGTCTTTTCTTTCTGCTTTGTTGTTCTTCTTGGCATTTGTCATAATGTGACACATACTTTCTCTTGTTTTCCACTTTCAAAGCAAAAGTACCAGGAGAGCAAGGCTGTCACTTTCTTTATTTATCTTTCTTTCTATGTAATGGCAATGGCTTAGAATCCTAGATCTCTAATTTTAAAGAGAATATTTTTTCTTTAGCTTTTACAAAAAAAAAGAAACAAAACAAAACAAAAAGCCAAATCTCCCAGAACCAATTAAAACCGTAATAGTTCTTGAACAAAGAAAAAAAGAGAAAGTGGTTATGGATCTAGGGACAAAGTCATGGTAGAAGACGAAAAGAGATAATGCTACATTCCCTGGGGAGAGAGGATAAAAGTGGGAGACTCCAACATAGCTCCCCCCTCATCCTTGAGGAATCTGCTTCAAGACCCTCAATGAATACGTACTAAGCCCTGTATGGAATATATGCTTTGTTTTTCTCCCTTATAAACGTAACTATGATAATTTTCATTTATAAAATAGTCATAAAAAGAGATTAATAACAATAAATAGTAGAGAAATTATAAAAATATACTGTAATAAAAATTCTATAAATGTCTCTCAAAATATCTTTTTGTATTTTCACATTTTTTATTAGAGGAAGCACTTTATAATGACAGGTTTTCTTTGGCATATTCAAATTGCCAACATCATTCTCTTGAACTTGAGGGCCATCGTGAAGTAAAATAAGGATAAATGTAGGACTTGTTGGGAGCCGCTGAGTTAGTGATCATTCACAGGTGTGGAGCCAAAAGCACAAGTGTGGAACAGGAGCAC
The DNA here is from genome assembly GCA_004027455.1 of Hydrochoerus hydrochaeris. Taxonomy (NCBI): domain Eukaryota; kingdom Metazoa; phylum Chordata; class Mammalia; order Rodentia; family Hydrochaeridae; genus Hydrochoerus; species Hydrochoerus hydrochaeris. Next base: position 123,478 of record PVLA01006092.1, on the reverse strand, counting down.
TTGAGAAATGCACTGAGGGCATGGAGTGCTGGAGGTGAACAGGCATTCAAGCCCAGAAAACACTGGGCATATGGAGCTATCTAGTTAAGCAAAAGGGCATCATAGTACAAATGTATATAAAGACACTGTGCTGGTTGACTGGTCTCTTCCTCCCATCCACCTGACCCAGGTTTTTGTCTCATCCTAATTTTCTTCATCCTCTCATCATTTTTCTCCCCTGGGAGCTTAGAGAGCTCTCATGGTCCCCAAAAAGGAATAATGCAGAAGTCAATCAGGCAACCAACATGGCTACCTACTGCTTAGAAAATGGGTAACATATACAGTGTGGATACTCTGGACAACGTGATGTCCACATTCTAAGTAGACAGGTAAGATGCTACTACTCAGAATAGCATTCTGTGTGAAGCTTATGAATTATTTATTTTCAAACCACGAATGACTATTAAGTAACTGAAACAACAAAAAGTAAAACTGTGGAGTGGGAGTGGGAACTAAGGTATGCCAATATCGAAGTGAAGAGAATGGGTCCCATGACACAATGGCTGAAATAAAACATGGAAACATTAACAATGGCCACAGCCAAGCCTGCTAAGAGGGAATCTATGAGTGGAAAGAGAGAATGAGTAGGGTGTTGGGTTGTGTGAAGTCACTAGTTTTGTTCTGTATTTGTTGTACAAAATCCAAATATTGTTTTCTTCATAGCATTTGGCAAAAATCAACAACTATTCTTAAAAGACAAACATATATTTGTTAAGAATACAAGAATATTTTCATTAATTGCTGAAAAATATTCTCATTTTAACATTCTTGACATAAGAGCCAACACTAGGATAATTGTATTACTGCTTTTGGTAAAGCTCTTTCTGCCAAAGACGTGAGATAAACATAGTGTTATATATCTATTTGAGAGCAAAATAAAAATTATCATTATTATTATTTATAGGTAATGTGTTGAGAAAACTCAAGTTATTTGAAAGCTATCAAACAAGGCAAAAGTTCAAAGTAGTGAATGCTGAGAGCAGATATAAAAGCTTTTCACACAGAAGTGGAGTAAGACAGAATAATTGTGGCCAAAAATATACCAGCCACGAGTTTAGCTATTCATCTTGTAAAAGCAGGAATTAAGCTCAGTCAAAATATTCATGTGACAATTTTGAAGAAGAGCAGGGTGAAGCCTTTTATCAGCACATTTAACTGCCAGACTTTGTCTCTAGCATAATCTTTTACTCTACTATGTGTTACTATTTTTAATCTGAATATGTTACTTAAATTCTCTCTCATCAGTTTACTATCTCCAGAGCAATGGTAAAAATACTAGTCTTTCAAGTCTGCAAAGCACTTATAATTGAGGATATTGCTATTTATTTTTGCATAATTTGTAAAGACTCAATGTTGCTTTGCCCTTTTACCAGAGGCAGAGGACGTCATGTCCCTATTCAGGCCTTGTCTCCCCAGCCTTTCCTCACAGTGCCAAATATTCCAGGATAAAGGCAGGTAGAGCACCTTAAAGATACAGTTGCTATTTCGCTTTCTAGAAGTCAGGCCACTGATCTGTTTCCATGATGCAGATATGCACATGTCAAAGACAGTCCGTTACTCTATTGTCTTGCAGTGGTTAGTAAGTGACAGGTGGTATTATTTTTGCTGAGTGAAATCTAACATTTTTCCATCAATATAAGTTGGCTACTCCACAGCTATCATAAATATAACTTGAAAGATTAAATAAACACTTATCGTAAAATAAAACAAAACGAAACACTAAGTATTATGCTGTGTTCCTGCTAAAAACCCGCAGTAAGTTTCCTCAGCCTACCGGACAGGATCCTAGTTCTTTAGGACAATCATTTAGCATCTGGCCTTATTTTTCTACACATTGGTACACTCACTCAAAAGACCCATAGCATCTGTTACACAGAACTGAGCACATGCTATATCTTTTTGAGATTTTTAAAATACATTTTTCTACTTGACATTAAACTTTGTGATGGCAGCAACTCTGCGTGTCTTCTTCCGCACTGAATCTTTGGTTGCTAAGATGGCTAACACATGGCAGTTACTCAGTTAATATTTACTGAGTGAGTGACAGAACACAAAGAGGTGGCTGGGGAGCTAGCTCAGTGGCTCAAGCACTTGCCTGGTAAGTGTAAGGTCATGAGTTTCATCCCCAGTACCAAAAACAAAACAGAAAAACTCAAAGAGGTTAGTTTTATGCTGGCAACCAACTTCTCTCTTACTCTCAGTGTCTATGCTTTTTGATCAAAATATGTCCTCCTAAAAGGATTCTTTATTAAACTATGCATTTTTAGTGACCTGAGCCCTACATTTACTTGTAATTCACTGATGTATTAAATTCAATATACACATGCTAAGACCTTAATATGAGCCTAGCAAAATTGTAAATAAAAAATGAGTTTCTTTTCATTTTCTACTTATTTGAAACCCCATGCCTGGAATATAAAAGCAGTAGTATGTACATATATGATTTCATGGATAATGACAGTGTTTTCCTTAGTGTCACAGTCAACATTTCTTTTTGAAAGTTGAGTAGCTAGAGTAAAATGAAGGCTCACTGCAAAACAGGGACAATCAATGAAATTAAATAAGGAAAGTTTCATAGTTTTTTCCCAGATGAGCATACATTATTTGAACTGGATTTATTTTAAGTAACTACTGTTTAAGATTGGATGCATGTTGATGACATACTGAACTATTCATTGAATCTTTTAAAGAGTAGAATTGGCAATGGAATACCATACGTATTTAGAGACATGAATCTTGGTTAATTTCAGAGTTCATGGCTTGTGAAACTGTCAAAGACGCCCTTCTGGAAACTGATATCTATGATCTTGGATAAGTCATTTCTTTATTGCACCTTATTTCTACATTTCTAAGCTTAGAAAATTGAATTTCCTTAACATTTCTTGTTATTTATTTATAAATTATACATTTTATTGCTATTTACTTATAAATTTTAAAAATTCTTCTGCTCCCAATGGCTTTTGGAGGTGCTGACAAGAGAAAAATTGATTTGCCAGCCACTTGAACTGGCAGTTTTCTGGGGTTATATCAGGACACCTGCAGCACTATGGCCAATGTGACATAGTTATCAGCTAAACACTGACCCTTTCCAGCTTGGTCAGTGGCACTGTGACACATCATTCTTAGGAAATAATAAGCTCAGACTGTTTTCATTACCAGACCCATTCTAAAGCAATTAAATCTAAGCTAAATGATAAAGCTTTATATTTCTTTTGTCAGGGCTAGGGAGGGGTGTGGTGAACACACCATGTTTAGCTGACATGCAGAATGAATTGGAGGAAACATATTTTAACTGGCGATACGGTGTTCAGTTTCCTGGAGTTGGACTGAAAATGTCAGTGAATAGGCATAACCGGACCATAGGCTGTGGTTGTCAGAAGTCACTTTTTCATGGAAAATCCCGGGCTGCACACAGTGAGGTGGCACCACAGCACCTTCTATACATGGCCTCTGGACCAGTGTGAGAGCACCCATCATGGTATGACCCCGTGTTCATGTCAATAGAGACAAGTGGAGACCTTCTTTGCCTGTATTATACAGTCCAAGAAAGCAGACTCTACCATGACTCAGGAAAGGCTAAATGTTTTTTCAAGATTCTTTCTGTGGTTTTTGGAACTCAAGGTCACCTGCAGTGTGGTAACTAATACTAGAGCTCTGAGTCCAGGTCTCTAGGTTTCAGTCTTCTCTCTTACCCAGAGGAGGAGTGAGTGAAATGGGACAAGTGACCTCACCATTCTGTGTCTGTTCCCTGAATCATAAAATGAGAATCATAACAAAGATACCCTGTTCAAGAACATTCAGGTTCAAAGTATTTCAGATTTCAATTTTTTTTGATTTAGAAGGCTGATGTGATAACACACAGACTAGCTTATGTAGCATAGCAAGAAGGGAGACTTATTTGTAATTAAAAAAAAAAAAAGCTCACCATCATAAAAAAGCATTACTATTTACATGGAGAAATGTTATTCAGAATAGATGAGATAAAGATAAATGATTAATGTCCTCACATCACTTTAATACAAGTTTTCTGCAAAAATGAATCAGAAACAAAAAAATAAAACATGCACACAAAATTTGAGGGACATTCAAATTGCAGAAAATGTATTATAAAATTGTAATTCAATCTTTAAAGAGGTACAAAATTCAAACATTATGAATGTAAAGCTCTTAAAAACCTGTCTTATATTAAGTTCTATATTGAATTCGTTATCACATTGTTTCTGTTATTTAACAATAGGGTTCAGAGAACTTAAGCTATCCCAGGCCCCAGAGCTTTATGAGTTTATCTTAGGTGGTTTATGCTACTATATAGCAAAATACACTAGACTCAATAACTTATAAAGCACTCAAGTTGAATCCTCACAGCTCTGAAGAGTGAGAAGTCCAAGAGCAAGGTGCCAGCATGAACAGTGTTTGGTGAACACTACTTTATTCTTCCAAGGTGGCACCTTCTTGCTATGTCCTCATGTTTTGAGGCATAAAGGGCTGATTACTGTGTTTTCAATGGCAAAAGAGATGAAAGATCATCTCTCCAAAGTCTCTTTTATTGGGACATTCATCTCACTCATAAGGGTGAAGTCCTTATGATTTAATCAATCCCTAAAAGGCCCCACCTTCTAGCAATCACCAAAACGATTGTCAAGTTTCAGTGTGAGTTTTGGAGGGATATACACATTGAATCCATCTCAGCATCCACTAGAATGCAAACTCACATTGCTTAGATTCTAGGGCTTATATCCTCACTATGCAACTCTCCTTGTGCCAAAAACTTTATCAGAAGAAGAAAGTTAGAGAACTATTATTTCTTGAATTCAAACTTCATTTATCAGAAGAAGAAAGTTAGAGAACTATTATTTCTTGAATTCAAACTTCACTACCTACTATAATTTAAAAAAACCCTGGTGTAAAAAGGCATCAAGATAAAAAATAGAATACAAACCCAGAAAGAAATCCTCATATTGTCAAGTGATATTTTATATGGTTGCTCATGGAGAAAAGTTAGTCTTTTCAAGAAAAGACATACAAAATGTCATTAGACTATTGCCTAATACCATATACAGAATTGATCATGTACTCAAATGTAAGACCTAAACCAATAAAGTGCTTAGAAATAAATAGGGAAAACTTTATTTTTGAATTTGGTGATTGTTTCTTGGATATAACAGAAGCAATAACAGAAAAAAACTTGGATTTTGTGAAAATATCTAAATTTACTTATCAAAAGGCACTCAACAGATCAAAAGTTAAATCTGAAAGAAAGAAAATATTTACAAATCATATATTCTGTTAGAGTTTAATATCTACAATACATAAATATTAAACCCTTAGAACTCATAAACAAATGATCCAATTCTAAAATAAGCAAAAGATTTGGGTGTATATTTCTCCAAAGAAAACATAGATGACTAACAGAAAAATCTATTCAAAATCCTTAGTCATCAGGAAAATAGAAATCAAAACCACAATGAAAAATCACCACATTTCATCTGGAAAGTCACTTAAAAAAGTGAACACAGAAATTCCCACAAAACAAAAATAAATGTAAGAGAAGATGTGGAAATATTTAGATCCTTGTGCACTGTGGAAAAAAATGTAAAATAGTATATGGACAGTAGAAAACAATATAGGAGTTTGTAAAATTTTAAAAATCAAATTTTCATGTAATCCAAGAATTCTACTTCTGGGTATCAATTCTAATGTTTGAAAGCAGAAGGTAGAAGAAATATTTGTACAACCATGTTCATAGCAGAATTAGCCACAATAGCTGAAATATGTAGACAAATCAAATGTCCATCAGTTGATTAATAGATAAAGCAAAATGTATTGTATACACACTATGGAATGTTATTCAACCATAAAAAAGAGTGAAGCTCTAAAATATGCTAGAAGACATCATATTAAATGAAATAATATCACAAACAAACAAATACTATATAATGCTACTTACGATATATTTAGAGAGTCTATATTATATGAACAAAATTATAATTATGTTTGCCTGAAGCTAGGATGAAGAAACGGTGGGGAATTATTACTTTAAATGTATGGATGTTTGACGTTACAAAATGAATTTATGGAGATGGATGGTGATGAGAAATATAAATACACATATCTGATACCTCTGAACCATACATGTCAAAATTGTTACATGTATTTTACAATTTCAAAAAAATTGAAAAAGTTTGATCAAACTCAGGTCCTTCAATTTTTTTCCCAGTGACCCACAATTAAACTCTGATACTGATTCACATGAAGCCATGCCTTCTTACCATAGGGTAATAGTATCATGATTACAGCTAATATTTAGTTGACCACTTACTATAGGCCAGGTATATTTTAAGTATGTCATATGTCCTAATATTAAGAGACAGGTATTACTATTATTCCTACTTTATAGCTGAGATGCATGTGGAATAGCAATCAAATTTATTTTCAGAGATGAAAAAACTACTGAATAAAAAGGGAAATTTGAATTTTTTCTCTAATTCATGCAATTATAAGTGAATTTCAACTTCTGGGAAGATGGCAGAGTGGTGAGCAGGAGAGAAATAGTGTCTGAGATTTTGCATCCAGGCAACATGAGGATGAGAAGGAGAGAAAGGTGGATCCTGGGAGCACGGAAGGATCTGAAGTGAGAATTGAATCTTACAGGGAGAGCAAAGAGACAGACTTCGCTGAAGAGGGAGATGGCAGTTGACACTTTTTCCTGGGAGGGGCAGCCTGAACATGTAGATGCATGGTGGCTGTTGGAGACTCTAGAGGCCTCCACGGAGAAACACTTCAGTGGAACAGAGCAGTGGATGAAGTAGACTGCAGTGACTGGTGAGTTATTTGGGTTCAGACATCCTGCAAGATAGGGCACTTGGGCCGGAGCCATCTAGTAGCTCCCAGCTGGGTTCAAGCCACAAGGAGACACTCAGACTGCTGCAGGCTGAATAGTTCTGGCTCCATCTTTATGGCAAGAAACATGGAAATAAAGGTGTAGGCTGCCTGGGATTACCCACTATGCCCCACAAAGCTACTGCTGGTTTGCTGGAGTTAATCAACATGAATCTGCACTCTGTCTGCCCAACTTGTCTACTAATGACAGCAGAAATACATCTTGAAGTGGACTTTTTTTTCCCTTATTTTATTTTTCATTTTTTTAAAAAAAATTTATTCTGTTTTGTTTTAATTTTTTCTTGGTCAGTTGTTCTTGCTTTTATATGAGAGTGAACATGATTTCTAGTTGCTGTTGTTGTTCTGTTCTTGCTTTTAATTTCTTCTTTGTCTCTTTTCCTCCTACCTCCTTCACCAGTTTCCCAAAATTTGTGTGATTCTCCTTTTTCCTTTAGCCTTGCTTCTAATCTCTTCCTCTTCGGTTTCTCTATTTTTTCCCAAAACTCCTTTTAAATTTTCTACTCTAAGGGTAATATTGCCTTATTGACAGCTTATTTACTGCATACAGTTTTCTGGTTCATTTTAGATTTTATTGCATAATTACTTCATATGATTAAAGGTGGCAGATTAGTAGTTACTTCAGTTTGTCATTTGCTATTGTTATTGCCTAATGTACCATGTTAGTCAAAGTGATATAATTTTTCTAATCAGTAGCTCTTCATGATATACCAAGACTGTGATTTCCTAAGGTTTAGAAAAACCAGAGGCTGGGCAATTTAGGCAGCAGCTTCTTTTCCTCAACAGATTAAAATTTCAAATGCAAGCTACACCTGGAAGACATCTCTGAAAAACAGTCATTGGAAACCAGCTCACCAAAGGCAAGCCAAGGGGCAGTGAGGTGGAGCAACCCAAAAGTCACCATCTTAGACTTTCTGAAGTGGTGACAGTGAGAGTAACATAAAAAATTGAATAAGGAGCTAGAAAAAAATAAAATCAGAAATAATGTATCAGATAACTTCAGAGATGGTGACCATAATGAAAGACAAGTTTAGTGATGCTAGATCAGATATAGTTTAAAAAACAGAATAGAGGAACTTAGGAAAGTGAGGAAAACAATGAATGCCCAAAATACAAAAGAAATGGAATCCAGGAAACAATCAAACAAATATCCAGGAGATTAAAAATTCCACTGAAAGTACATGCAGCATAATGAGCTAGTGTGAGGACACAATACCAAATATAGAAAAAGAAAGATTTCTTAAAAGCAGCAAGGAACCACAAGAAATGAACCCAGCAACTGTCAGATGATGCAACAAAGACTAACAAAAGATTTATTGGAGTCAATGAAAAAGCAGGTGATAGCACAAATGGCACAAAAAAAACTGTTCACATATATCATGGTGGAAAATATCCCTGTTTCCCATTTCTTACTTACGTTGGGGCATTATGTTTTGATCATTTTCTTAAGCTCCTCTATTTTTTAAATGTGTGTCTCCTCTTGATTTGTTGGGCATATTTTTTGTTTTGACCATCATTTCTTTTTTCCTTTTTTTTTTAACCTCAGAGATTTCTTTTTCTATAGCTACTTCCATTTATTTATTTATTTACTTATTTTTACGTCTGCTGCTATCTTTTAAGAAAGTTCCAGTGTATGGCTCCTGATTTTTTCTATCTCACTGCACTTCAGATTTGTCTGGAGTGGAATAGTGATCTGGGATTGTATTTTGCTTTTGTATCTTGTCATTTTCTATTCTCTGTTTTATATTTTGTTTTATTTTCTCTGTTGGTGCTTATAGATTTCTTATGGTAAACAGCTTTAGCACTAGTATCTTGACTTCCCTAGGAAATGTCAATTTTTCAGGGATGCCTTCTAGGTATGAGTGGTTCTTGGTCTTCTACATTCCCAATTTATTAAGGATGGGAAGTTGCTGTCTATTTGGCTCTGTACTCTATCTTTTTGTACTGGACTATGCTGATGGCTATTATTCCAGGCAATAACAATGTTGTCATACAAAGGGAGAAAAAAGGAAAAAAATCAAACAGAAAACTGCTTCCAACATGTAAGAAAACCTAAAGTAGCATAATTAGCAATAACAATAGCATCCATCACAGCCTAGAAACTGACCAGCTGTGGTAACTATTACCATAGAAGCAAGATCCACAGTTATAACAAAATCCAACGTATACCAGGAACTCATCCGTAATACGTTTCCTCTTGGTAGGTTGATTTTACCTTCTGGCTCTGTTGTAGTAAGAATTGTTGTGAGGAGAACAATTAGAATCAGGACACAGAATTTATAATATTATTTTATGATGGTCTCTGAGAGTTAATGCAAGAAAGTGCAGGAAATCTGTCCAGAACACTAAAGACCTAGAAAACCCAGCCAAGGGCTTAGATCCCAAGGCAGTGTCTTACAGGAGTCCAGATGAAAACCTAGAGCTTATGACAATGCCTCCCATGAGTCCAACAGGAGGTCTAGAGCCCACAAGAAGGACACAGGCATGTCTCTTTTATGGATTTGTGCTGGGAAGGCCCATAGGTCAGCAGTGGAAGCTAGAAGTCTATGCCAGTGGGGTGAAGAAACTGTGTTGGTAGGTTGAGGGTTCTTCATTGGAGTTGAGAAGTCATACTCATAATAAAGACCAAGGCTGCCCTGAAAAGCACCACAGCCATCCTCAGCAGCATGGAGGCCCCAAGCTCCTCCAACAATAAGCACAGTTGAGTACACGCTAGGAAGCCAGCATGACAGGTTTGTCCTGGAGATTAAGTGGCACACATCTTCCCCTCTGGAGCCAGGAAGTGATGCTCAGTGTAAGGACTAGAGTTCTCCCAAAGTGAACCAGAGCCACTCTCACAGACAAGGTCCTGAGCTCCTCTGATGACAATGGTCAAACTCACACTGGGGAAGCTGGTCATGAGCTCCTCCAGGAGAATCAATGGCTCAAAAAGCAATACTTAGAGAAACCCACAATGCCTAGCTTCTCCTTCTTCATGTCTCTATTTATGCTGGAGATTTTCCTCACGTGGAACATCTATGTTCAGCATCTTGCTGATTTAATTCAGATGGCGTTAAGTTGACCACCAGTTTTCAATCCACAACAGGTTCTGTGGGGGTCTTCTAAAAATAGTGGCTCTGTTGTAGTCAGGGGTTGTGAGGAGAACAATTAGAATCAGGACACAGAATTTATAATATTTTATGATGGTCACCCAGAGTTTACTTTCTGAAATGATAGCATATATATATATATATATATATATATGTTTTATACTGGGGATCAAACTCATAACCTTTTGTTTTCCAGGTAGGCACTTATGCTGCTGAGCTAAACCCCCAGCCTAAATAAATAAATAAATAAATAAATAAATGGAAGTGGCTATAGAAAAAATAATCTCTTTGATCCACTTCAACTTTAGCATAGTGCATGGTGAAAGATAGAGGTCTAGTTTTAATCTTCAGCATGTGGAAAGCCAAAAAAGATACACTGACACCTGGAAATTCAGTCACATCTCCTTGAATAATCAACGGATCACAGATGAAGTTAAAGAAGAAATTAAACAATATCTACAATTAAATGATGTTGTTGATATACCAGAGTTTATGGAATGCAATGAAAATAGTCCTAGAGCAAAATTTATAGTGGTGAATTCTCACATCAGGAAAATCGAATGAACTCAAATAAACTAATGTTGAACCTCAAACTTTTTAAAAAAAGAACAAATTGAACCCAAAGCTTACACAAGGGAGGAAAATATAAAGATAAGAGCAGAAATTAATGCAAGCAGTACTCAGAAAACATAAAGAATCAATGAGTTGAAGAGCTGGTTCTTTAGAAAACTAAATAAAATTGATAAGCCAATTAACAGTCTTCTCAAAAAGAGGAAAGAAAAGAAATTCATGCAATTAGGAAAGGAAATGCTGAAATCATAAGGTATCCTGTGGAAATTCAGATCATCAATATGTACTCTAAGAACATGTACTCTGTTAAAATGGAAAACACAGAATTGTCAGATTCTTAGATACATATGAATTTCCAAACCTGAATCAAGAGAAGATATGAAAATTCTAAATAATCCAACATTGGTAAATGGATTTGAAAACACAGACACTCAGTCTCCCTTCCATACCTGCTGGGTAGCAAGCTGAAATTTGATAAGATGCACAAGACTTGAGAATCACTGCTCTAAACCCCGATTCCTGTTTCAGCTTTGCTTCTTACATTCCTACCGGAGCACTGGCTTACCACTGGCTGTCTCCGCAGGCATCATTTCCCATGTCTAAGTAGGATTCTGTGAGGGAGCCATCTCTGCCAAATGTCCGCACATCCCTGCACTATTGCTCCCTGGAGAGCCTTTCTGTTGTGATTCCCCACATGTACACATACACTTTCTAGGTGACAATACAGCATAATGTCTAAGATGTTATTTAATGTACATTAGCAATACAGACATTTTTGAAAACACACAATAATTTTCTATCATACTCATTTATACAACTTTCTGTAAATTCAGGGATGATATTGGAACTTAGTGATGAGAAAAAATACAACTGTCTGCAATACACACTGAACTAGAGGAGCATTGGAGAAGCTGCCACAGAATGAACTGTCTCTGAGACCTCCCAACAATTACCAAGGAAGCATGTTTTACAAGTTCAGAGAAGCAAAGGAACATGATTATGGTCACACAGTCACAAGTCTTTGAAGTGAAACGCAAACCAATGGATAAATCCAGCAACTCAGCTTTTCTTTTCTTTTTTAAATTTATTTTGTTTTTTTTGAGTCAGGGTCTCACTTTGTAGTGCAGACTAGACTTGAACTTTGCTTATGTAGCCCAGGGTGACTGTGAACTCATGGTGATCCTTCTGCCTCAGCCTCTTAGAGTGCTGGGATTACAGGAGTGCATCACTGTGCCTGGCTGAGACTCAGCCTTTTTTTTTTTTTTTTTTTTGGTACCAAGGATTGAACTCACGACCTAGTGCTTGCCAGGCAGATGCTTACGCCACTCACCTTTGGCCCTGAGACTGAGCTTTTAAACACTGACTTTTACCTTTGCTCTCCCTTTTAAGGTCAGTCATTATATATGGGATAGAAATAAAAATATCTACCTCTTAAAAGCACTGAGAGTTTTAAATGAGACAATGTAGTCAGAGAAAGGAACTGCACATGTTTTAGTGTGTTCTGTAAATGTTAGGAACTGGATCTATTTTATCTAGCACCAAATGTGTGAGAGCAGTGCTGAATAAAAACTTCAACAGACTGAACCAAAGTTAACCCGTTTCCTTAATTAGCAGGATGGTATACATCTAAATGGAAGAGAAAGAAGCGAATCATAAGAAAATGAGCTGATATCTAGCCCTTGATAAAGAAAAGTCTAAGAATTATCCTGGGGTAATAAGAAGTCCATCATGGCTGAAATATATTTTATTAGCTCTTGATCTTGGTAATGAGAATTATTTATAGTTATCAGGGTCAAAATGTTAGGAAGTGTATGTGGAGGAAGGGAATGTATTGTTGGCATTCAGGCATCAATGTAAGGTCACTGTCACCAATGTAAAGTTGGGGGCATCCAGGGAGGAAGCCTAAGGTAAGAGGAGAGAGCAAATAAATAAGAGCAAAGAGTCTAAAAATTGCCACAGCAAACACTGACAGCCAGCAGCCCCAGGGCTTTTAGTGCTTTCATATGTAAATTCTTTTAATCCTCAAAATAACACTAGGAGGTAGGTACTGTAATTATTCCCATTCTACAAATAGAAATGGAGGCTCAAAGTTAGCCAATTTGCCAAAGAGTGCAGAGCTAGAAATTGCTAACCAGTTCCAGTAGTTGAACTCAGGCAGTCTAGCTCCAGGGACACGATTCACAGACTGCACTCTTTGCAATTATTTTGAGCATGGACTCCGACTTGGTGATAAGTCAGGTGAGAACAAATACTGATTTACCAACCGCCGAGTTACAGACCTTCTATACTGCCTAATATTCCCTCCCTAAGAAGCAGAAGAAAAATAGTTTACTCCAGCCTTAATGTATCAATCGTGACTTTGGGATAATAGGTGTTGTGCCAGTCTGATTTCTTTGAGAAATTTACCTCACATTGGATGTTTTGGAAATATGTTTGGAAAATTCTTTTCAAGAAGAGGAAAAGAGCAGAAATAGGAAGGGACTGTTAGAGCTGATGTGGGTGTGACATCTGTAAAAAGAGAGGGAAACAAGGGTGATTAGATAGGAATCACTCCAAACTGTAGGGCAGTTCTTAGAATGCCTGGGTTACAGCAATGAAATAATCCCTACAGAGAGTAACCATTAATGTATCCTATGTGAGACACAGAGGGCCCAGCTCTAGGAATCCCACCTTGCAGAGTTAGTGCCTGGGACTTGAGGACAAAGGAAAGTGACATGGTCTCTGAATGAAGATGGTACAGGCACAAAGAAAGGAAGCAGAGGCTATCAGTCAACTGCAGTCCTCACAGCAGGTTCCCCTGTTGTTGGATCCTGGTCTTTGGATCCATGAACAGAGTTTCCCATCAAATATACCCTGAGGCATTCCAGTTCAGCTTTTTCAGCCAGGATCTCTGAACCACACTCTGTCTTAATTACTTTTCTCTTATTGCTGAGACAAAACACCCAACAGCCAAAGTTAAAGGGGGAAAGGTTTATTTAGTTCACAGTTTGTACAAGTGTTCATCCATAATCTGCTGGCTCCAAGGCAAGGTGGCAGGGCAGACAGGCATTGCAGAGGAGGAAAGGTTCATGGTGGGCAGAAGGGAGCAAAGCAAGCAAGAGATAAGAGAAGCCTCTTTCTGTCTCTTATATTCTATCTTATCTTCCTTACCATGAGTCTAACTCTCATCATTGCAAAATACCTCTTGAACACAGTTGAAATAGTGTACAGCATCAGACGTCAATAATTTTGTTTTACCTTTTTCGCTTTTCTCCTTGTCTTAATTTTTCCCTTCTGTTGTCCTTTGTAACTTATTGACAATTCATATTTCAGTAACTACTCTACCACGCATTATTTCTACAAGGTGTTCAGGTGAGTATGTTTGTGGGAAGACCCAGTTAATGTACATGGGCATGTACATTGATTTCCACAGATACACAAGTACAGCATAAATTGAGCAATGCTTAAGTGGACAAATATAAGGACAGTCTAAAGGCAAGAACTCTATAAAAAATACTAGTCAATGCCTGGTTTCTTTGTCTACCTTTTTTACTGTATCTGCAGTAAGACTCAAGCCAGTGGTAGGACAAGCCCACAGCTCTGGTGTGAAAACTTGTCAGCCCACACAGGTATGTGGTAGATGAGGTTGGACTCCTCTGTCTTCGTTATCATACAAATCTTCACTCAGTGTCTATAAGTTTCATTGGTTTTGTGTAGGTCTTTCAGGACATTATCACTGCTGATCTCAGGAAACTCATGGTGCCTTCTTTATTTCAAACTTAATACAATGTCTTGACTCTGATAAAAATCTTTGCCTTTCTATTGCGCCCACAGAAGTTGTGCTTTCAGATTTTTTCCCCTAGTGTACGGTTGAGAGGATACTGCTAGACTTTTGCTTTTATCCATGTATCCTTTGGTTAGAATTATGTTTGGCAAGAGCAGTGGCTCCAGACCCAGACATAAATCCCTTATTCATTCTTCATTCTCTCAATGTCTTGCATCTTGAAAGCTGCTTTATTTAAGTTCAACAAACTTCCAAGTATGTACTGAAGATCCAAACTGCTCCATGTGTTGCATAGAACTAGTGAGGATCCCAGGGAAAGTCGTGAACTCATTCCGTGTCACAAATATAAGAAATTCCCAGGGGGCAGTGTGAAGAATCTTGTTACTGTCATGAAGTCTATTAAGAGCAGATCATGTTTGAGCTAAGTCTTGAAGGGTGAGAAGGCACCTGTCAATCTAATACGGATAGTAAGGAAGTCATGAAAACACAAGAATTAGATAATAGATTCAAAAAGATGAAGAACAGAGAATTTTCAAATGTGAGATGAGGTCCAGAGGTACAAGGAACAAGGTTTGGAAGCACACTCTAGATGGTGTAAAGAGGCCAGATCACTGCATGATCTGTGAAGGTCTGTCTTTATTCCAGAGGTATAAGAGTCATTGAAGGCCTCCTACCTAGCCCAAGAGTTAAAGATCATTTGTGTGTTTTAGGAAAATCTCAATAGTGGCAGAGCAGACAGGATTTAGGAAACAGATTGTAAGTTCTGAAGGGAATTACCAGTGGAGCCCTGAAGTGGGTCATTAACAAAGAAGATAGAAAATGATGAGGAAAATAGCTGGAGGTTGGAGTGAAAAGATTTGTATTGGTCAACTTCTCCTTCCTTGGACAAAATACCTGATACCCACAACTTGAAGGAGGAAAGGTTTATTTTGGCTTATAGTTTCAGCCCATGGTCAGGTCAGCTGACTCCAAGGCAGAAACATGACAGCAGAGTACACCAGGGCAGAACTTCTCACTCACTGCCTCTGGGCAGCAGAGAACAGGGAGCATCCACAGAGGCAGGAGCCGGCTGTTAAATATAGACAACCAGGCCACACATACATGACTTACCCACATACATTTGCTACCGAGACACTTTTACTACTCTCCTAGGTATCTTTCAGGATGACCCAGAACATGCACAGTTAAAGCAAAATGATTATCTGAGGTCCCAGCCCACATTTCTCAAAGTCTCTGGGGAAGAGCTTTTTACACTAAGACAATATTTATGATTATATGTTCTTAAAAGGTAGGACACACTAAAATAAAATTTATTCAACATTCTATAAGGGTAAAATACTATTATCCTGTGTTGGTTCTAATATAGTATGTGTAACGACAACTGTGATAAACATAAAAAGGAAAAGGAATTATACTAATATACATGAAAGATGTTTTAGTATAATTTCTGAAATCTTTGCCATTGGGGAACAATATTCATCTTTAATGAATCTTCACTGACTGGGTTGTTATACCTGTGAAGGCAAAGAGGAAATATCACTGGAATCAAGCAGTTCTGTTTAACAGACCTCTGCTCTGTGTTGAGATGTTAGGCTGGGTCAGTGGGATTCTTAGGATATATTTCCCCACACTGTAGTGAAAGCAGGAAGTGAGTAGATTCTGTTAGGATCAGATCTGCTATTACCAGAGCTGGCAGACACTGAGAGGAGTAGGGGAATAAGGCTGAGTGGACACAGGGCACATGTGCTCCGAGGCCATCGCCATCATATGCTTCCCAAGTGTCTGATACAAGGTTGACATGGTGGTGAAGGTTTTACATGGTCCCGCAACAAAACTCCATGCTGAAGAGAAGTGGTTCCCTCTTTGTGGGTAAACAAGAAGATAAGAAATAAAATGATTTTCCCAAGGGCATCTTGTGAGTTAATGGGGGGCCAGAAGTCTGTCTTAGTTGGAAGCCTGCTTCCAAACTCTGTTCCAATAAACTCTATTGACTACCAATTTTTTACAACAGCTCAATTTAGCAACTATTGACAGAATATTTTCATGGGCCAGGCACTGTATAAGTCTTTAAGACTCTGTAGATATATAAAACATACCCATACCCTTGAGAAACAAAATAAAAGAGCAACAGACAGAATTTCAATGTAAAGAAATAAGTGGAATGTAGGGGAATGAAATAAATACTTTGGAAGTGCACCATTAAATTGGAGTTCAAGAAAGATTTCCAGGAGAATGTGATGTTTCCCCACATTCTAGGATAATCTGTGAGATGCAGTGAGACAGAGGTGTGTGAGACAGGCACTGAGCCACAGGAACAGAGAGAGATGAAACTTGAGAAAGGTCTAGAGTTGGCCATGGAAGACTGTGAAGGCTCAAGATCACAAAGGGACTTGCCTGCATGTGGCTTGTCACATTTTGCTAACTCCAGTTTTATCTTTGACAGTGGGCAGACCTTGATGGTTTTGATTCAGATTTTCAGGCTAGAATGATCATTTAGGTTGAATTTAACATAACAATTTCACTTTTCCCAAACACTTAAGAAAACAAATTCAAAGGAGGAAACATTGAGTTTGTTTCATAGTGTCAGAGGGTTTAGTCAATGATTGGCTGGCTTCAAAACAGAAATGGTATGCAAGAAGAAAGGTGTTCACCTCATGGCCATGAGGAAGGAGAGAGAGCAGGAAGAAAGCCAGACAGAGACAAAGGGGCTGAGGAGGAGATACCCCAACAGAGGGACACGCCGCAGACCTACTCCTCTAAGCAGGGGCCACCTCCTAACAGCTCACTGAGCTGTGAACTCATCAGAGGGTTCGGCCTTTGATGACGTTAACATCCATACAGTCTAATCATCTCCCAACAACTTCCCATTGGAACACATGCATCTTTAGCAGGTCATGTTTGAGACATTATCATAATAAGTGGATTTTAAGAATTTGAGGGGATTGCAAGTGATGTGGACAGAGACAGAAAAACTGGCTAGAACATACGGCAGGCAGCATTAGCCTCCTTCCTTTATCCAGTTATCTCTTTCACATAGCTAATGTCTACTATATTCTGCACAGTCACATCCTTTGCCAGTTCTAGTCTGTGTGCTTCAGTTGGAGACAGCTTGGATCCAGGCATTAGTGCTAAGCACAAAATACTGGTGTGGCAGAGCACAGAGGATTATACTCTTGTTATGACAGTGACTGTTTTATGCAGGAAGGACACAAGATTGATTTCAAGTCTATGAGATGCAATGAGACTTTTACTGAGACAACTGAGCAAAGCAGGTACTTGAACCTAGCATGGCATAGACTTGGTGCTGTTGTTAGCCTTTCTGTCACCATGTAGAATCTGAAAAAGAAGGTGACATGAACACAGAACCAGGAGAGACATGCTGCTTTTGATCAATTCCTGGATCAAGTCATTCATGAAAACTGCTCAGAAAATCTATTCAATGACTACACTTTGGTTAAGCCCAAATTTCTGTTGGATCTGTCATTGGAGAAGAAATTTTAAAAAATCACATCTGTAGAAGACATTTGCAACACTATAGACCAGAGAAAAACACGAGGCTTTGTATTGGACAGTATCTACTTGTATCACTTCTCTGTGGGCTTCCGTTTCCCCTCAAATTACAAATTGAGTCTAAGGGATGTCCAAAGCTTGTCCTTGTCCTTCCTTTGAGCTAGACTGGAATGTGGAAATGCTCCACGTTTTTCTGGTCACAACTGGAAGCCCTAGGGTTAATGCCTGCTGGAGTGCTCATGGGACAAGACAAGACCTACTAAGGACAAGGCACCTGGGAAGACTACAGCTTTATCATTGCCCCTTTCCCATCCTTGTCCTTGTGGGAATGCTTTGTTCTTTTAACTAGCCCACTGCAGTCACCGTTACTGTTCCTGGAGACACCCACTGCCCTTCATCCACTGTTCTTGACTCAGATGTGGTGAATAAATACCAAGGTTCTAGGTACCTTGTGACCTTTTGTTTACCAAGAACAACTAGCCACCTCAGATCCCTGGCTGCACCTCCATGTTCTCTCTTGCCCTTTCTTCCCTCTGTGTATTGTAACACTTGACAAGAGACGGGCTCACTGCAGGGTTTTCTGAAAACTGACCCTGTAGAAAGGGTCTTCAGTACATTTCTCTATCTGCAAAGTGGGTTTGTTTCGGTAATTTTTAAGGTGTTTCCCTAACAGTGTTGTATATCATCTAACATCTAATAAAGACAGAAAATGCCTCCTCACCATCAAATGGAATTTCCCCACAATTATCCTTGAGCAGAGAACTTGAAATTCACTGAGAAACAGAAGGGAGAGTCATAGCTAAGGGGAAACTTTCAAGCAGCTTCCCAATTATTCTCCTTTCTGAAGAGGTTCATAAGAACCCTGTGTCGACTATACATCCTCCTCCCTCCACAGTAAGGAAGATTGCCACATGAAAAATTTATTAGTGCTCTGGGTTTCAAACTGCTTCTTTCCTCACTTGAGAGAGTTCATAATTCCCCCTGAAGAGACAGTGAATTTAATCTTCTCAGAGGAATACATCTCCGAACATTCAGTCTTGCCAAGACAGAAGGTAAGGTGTGCATTTGCTTCATGTGACATTTTGCATAACATTGCCTGCTTCTCCTTTTGTTTGTAGTAATAAGAATGTGGAAAGGTCATTAACAGATGATGCAAAATGTGGATTTAATTACATGGTAACATCCACAGATCAGAATTTAAAGTCTTGTGTTTATGCTTTCATGCACAGCAAAAAAAAAAAAAAGGTTGTGTTATATAGCTATAGTGCATTTGGAAGCAAGAAGAAATTCTTTTATGATACAGGCTTGATGGAAAGCCCGTATATACTTGCTTAATGAAGTCATACCTCATAGAACACATTGCATCTGATTTAGTTCCTCCAACACTACCGAACTCTGTGTAAGAGGCTGGGGATGTGAACATGAAAACGAAATGATTCCTGTCCCCATGAAGCTCAAAATTTGTTAGTGGAGAAAGGCAGGTAAATACATACTTAAAGCCCAGCATGATGAATGAAATGCAATGGGCTTGTAAAGGGCCGGAGGTGGTAGGTATCGAAGGAGGAATGATGGACTGTATGGGAGAAAGAACCCTAAAAAAATCATACTTGGGATGGACTTTAGAAAAATGAGGTGCGATTCATGAATACAGCAGAGGCTGTTACTCATGTAAGAGCATGTGCCAGTTTGCAGAGGATGAGGCAGACTGCTGTCTGGCTGGTGAAAACCAGTTCCTTATGGATGAAGGTAGTCTGCACAGAGGAGCTGTGACAGGGAAGGAAGCTGGGACAACTCAGTGGGACATGAGGGAAAACAAGGTAACCCTGAGAGTCCAGACAGGGTCCTGAGCAACAGCACTCACCAGAGAGACAGGGACTGGTGACACTGGAAGGTTGGTGGGTGCACTGGGTGCCTGGCTAGTGTGTGGAGGTAGAAGTGACAGGCAGGTGAGCCGGGGATGGTGTGTAGGCCTGTCTGTCTCCACAACCCAGCCTGTCATTGTGTACTCACATGCATAGCCTGCCTCTCCTGGGCACACATTTTCTTCTGCTTTACTCTGTAACAAACTAAAGAGTCATCTCTTTCCTTGCAGAACTGAGCCATCATTTTAGGAACTAAGTTTTACTTTTCAGAGAAAACATCCAAAAATCTTCTTAACCTCACATCTAAACAAAGATTTCTAATATTAATATAGATGAGATTTACATCTTCGCCCACCTGACTCCTGTATCAACATTTCATTTTATCTGCAATTTTAGTAAGAGAGGAGTGCAAATCATAAGCCCTTTCAAAGCCCAATGTCTGAGTTCAGTTTTTCTTTTTCATTTACACTCAGTCATAATTTTCAAGAATGAATATAGTTATTTAGGTGAAGGCAAGAACTCTTGACTGCATTGTTTTCTCCTTTGCATGTGGCTTCCTGGTGCACACTCCGTCCTACAGCCTTGGCCATAGCAGGGATCGGAAGTTCATACACTACTCCAGATTTTGTACCTTCCAGTCCTTAATAAGCCACATGACTAGGAACTTTAATCCTTCAACCATTCATGCCAAAGATATCGATTTGGGATGATTTTGGGGGGCGCCTTTTCTCAATTTTCCACAGTTAATAAGGTTTGGTCCCTTAGTGGGCATCAGAGTAAAAAAAATTCCAAATTATTCCTTCATTGTCTAAAAAAGCTAAAATTGCTTTCCAACTGGCTACGTGACATTTTAGAGTTCTCTTAGAGGATCTAGTTAATTATGTCTTAAAACTAATGATAAGCCCACTAAGCTTAATGATCACTCAGTATCTCTTTAAACAACTTAAAAACTCACTTCTCCAGTGGTGCCAAATTAATACAACTGAAGACTATTCTAGCAAATGACCCAATTGTTACCAATACAATGGTAACAATTTAGGCATCTCAGACTGTTATATGCTTAAGCCATTAAATTCAGAGTTTTTATTAGTTCAAGCTGATTTATAACCAGTTCCCAAGCATGGGGGATTCAACACATATTTTTGGAGTTACTAATGTGCAATTTACTCCGTTTGACATGCACAATCTCATTTGATTTCTACATATATTTTTTAAAGGGAAAGAAACAAAAGCACAGAGATATTAGGTGAGTTTCCTGTTGTAATACAGTTAATAAGTTCTAAAATACAACTGGGAACCAGGACATTCAAAGCTCATTTTTTTTCAAGTAATAAAAGATCAACTACTGAAATTTTTTGCCTTAAAATGTGAAATAGGCAGCAGCATAGTGAATTTGAATTCCCACAAGTTCTCTGTTGTCACTTTTATGTCTTCTGAAATAAGATATGTAAACAAATTTATTAATGAATAACTTCACAGAAGGAATTCACATATTGAAGAAAGTTGAAGGATCATATCACATGTAGATAAACATTTCTCCATGTTAAGAAAAATGACACATTTTAGACAATTCAGGAAAAGTATTGTTTATACAAAACTAAAAATAATTTTCTTATTATAAGAAATCAGTTTATTGATCTTGAGTTACACCAGAAAATTCATACAGTGTTCTGTGTGTGTCTGCTTCAGGAAGGTAACTTAATTATTGTATTTAAGTCAATAATGATAATGAAGCATTTTAGTATTGTTCTCTTTCAATAATGAGAACAATTCCCTTGAACGTAGGTACTGCTCTTGTTAACAAATTACTTTCATTAAACTAAGTTTATTTGATCTTCACAACAGTTCTAGCAGGAATTAACTCCTTGATTTTAACAAAAACGTAGTTGAGGCTCCTAAAAGTCAAATGCTGTCTATATTCGGGCCACTGGGGCAGTTGAATTGGATTTCAACTCTCAGGCTCTGCCCTCTGTTACATACTGGCCACAAACAACCAGTTCTCCACACTGTCAGAGACTGGAAAAAGCATTAGAACTCTGTTAAATTATTTTAGATTACTAAAATGCTGGGAATTCCTGAAGATTCTGGATAAATTGCACGTTTCATTTCCCACCTAGCTTCTAAAAGAAATTGATGAGAAAAATACTTTCACTAATAAAGCACCAAACTCTCCTTTTTCATTACTGTGAAATGCAGTTAGGGTTTGTAGATTGATATAAGCTTAATAGACTTTGTGGTTACCTGGTCTCCATTGCTACAACTAAATACGTGATACTAGGCAGTGTGTAAGATGAAAAGTTCAATCAGCAGAGTGGTCTGTCTTAGGTGAGTTCAATATTTATCAAATACCACTATAATCACCTGTATTTAATTCTTCCCTGCTGGACTACATCCACTTGTTAGGGTTTCTTGGAGAGAGTAGACAGTGACCCACTTCCTGCTGCCATGTAAGGAAGGGTTTCTTCCACACTTCTTTGGGTGTCTCATTACCTGTCCTGTATCAGAAAGCTTTTTATACTGTACCCAATCTAAGGGAGCCCCCTTCATCCCCATGGCTTTGTTTGTTCCATATTCTTACTTATTTTCTGTGTGGCTCTTACCATTAAGATCATGTTGTGATTAATTTGTCTCATGTATGTCACTTCCTAAAAAATGATAAGTTTCGTGAGGGCAGAAACTTTCTTTCATTCACTGGTCTGTTCCAAGGGTCTGACTCATCACAGTTGCTCAAAGAATATTTGGTGAATAAATGAAAGGGTAAAGATACAAAGGAGTCATAGAACTATTATTCATGGTGAAGCTTAATATTAAGGTAAAGTTGGAATCCACTGAGGAAAAAAAATGTGAGGAACATTTTCTTCCTAGCTTCTGTCTCTATATGATGCAGTGAATAGCTTTGATAGTCATTCAAAGTTTGGTCACATCTTACTATTTTAGAGAGCATCTTTTACTTCCAACATAGCAGAGGTTAAGAACCATCTCTGCAAAGATGCAGAACCTTAGGATGAATACAGTTTTTTATTAAGTCCAGAGAACAATATACTCTAGTGTCTTCACCTGATACTACAAAATAATGATAATAATGACTTCATTGTTGGTGGTGGTAAGATTAAAATAAGCGATGTGTCCATTCACACAGTGCAATGTTTGGTACATTGGTGAACACTCAACAAAGTTAAGGTGTTGTGATTAATATTATCTTTAAATCCCCTTGGGGCTGGAGTAATCATGGAAGACCACAAAGAAGTTGATGATTTTACAATTTTTTTAAAAAACTCTCTTCTCATCCATTGTAAGATATCCTTTCTTTTATCATTTCTGAAATTAGAATGAACTTTGCACTTTCTAATAGCCACACCATCATCATTTTTTCAATCTCACAGGTTCTGTGTATACATCAAAATGGTGAGAAGGAGCAGTAACAGCTAATGCAGACACCAGCAGGAAGCATATTAAAGAATCACTGTGATGCTAGCACAGTAGGCATAGAGAATGACACTGTGCAGGAAGGAAAAAATTCAATGACTTGGGTTCAAATACAATTTTTAAAAATTGGTTACTGTGAAGAAATTTGTGAAGAAGTTTAAGCAGTGTGCTACACATCTACATGGGTGATTTTATATCCACATGGGTGGCAGTGTGTGATTGCCTAAATTTTATAAATATGAAAGTGATTTTCAATAAGGATAAGATAAATTTCAAGTAGTAAAAGTATTTTAGTATAGTTTAATTGTTTTTTCCTTATTAGACACATAAATTAATGGCACAATTTACAGTTGATGACATTTAAGGTGCAATAGCATATATTATGTAGGTAGTTATAAAAAACTAGAGAGAGTAAGTCAGAAAAGATACCACATTATTATTCTTAAAATGTTAGTCAATTTACCCTTGGAAGACTGATTCCTGTGATGTAGTGGATGAAATATGACCAAGGACAGTTTCAACCAATACACTGAACTGTGCATTACTCCAGAACCCCTAGCTTCAAACTTTCAAGAAGAGTGAGTTCTAGTGCGAATAACAAGTACATGCTTTGAACAAATTGGCAAGCTAAGAGAATAAAAGGTCAAATAAAAATAATATAAACCAGTTTCTCTTTATAACCTGGATTCTTTGTAAACCATGGCTCACAGTAGCTCTGCCCAATTTTCATTTTTATTTTTAAGTTTCCTTTATTTAGTCTTTCTCAACCTATCTAGTTCTCTTCCTGATCTTTTCACTTACATGTGTGTGTTTTTTTTTTCAGATCACCCTGTAATTTTCTATGTAAACCTGATATGTGTCCATGAATTAAATGGGGAATACTGTGTTTTGAAGGTGTCTCCCAAAAATTTCTGTCCTGGAGCCTTGATGCCTCACTGAGCTCCTGTTAGGGGTGGGGTCCAGTTGAAGGCGTCTGGGCCATGGCGGGTGGAGCCCTCATGAAAGGATTAACATCTTCTCCTGGACAGGTAAACTGGGGAGATATGCCTCCTCTTTTTTCCTTCACAGAAACCAATTTACCCTTCTGGTTCATGGTATGAGTTAAAACAGCATGAGGTCGTCACCAGATCTGACTGCCCGACCTCAGGGTTGGCAGACTGTAGAACCATGAGTAGAATAGCTCTCTTTCCTTTATTAGCTACCTTGTATTAGGGATTTTGAGACAGCGTCAGAAAATGGATTGAGAGGAGCTATTAGAAACTGCAGTGGGAAATAAATACAGATGGGAGCTGTGCCAAGATAACAGGACTGTTTGCACATAGTGCTTGATCTGCTCTGGATAATTTCTTCAGTGAGCTGAACAAGTATATTCCATGCTCTGTTCCCTTTTCTAATTCTATTCTTCCTCCTCGACCCAGTAGGGGTCAACTTCCCACTCCATATTTTGTATATTCAAAAGACTACTGTTTGATCCCAGGGTAGGACTTACTGGACTGAAACTCTAGTCATAAAATGTTTAAGCCCAGAGTCAATTTTTTAAAAATATCATTTCTTCTTCAATAAAATGCTTTAAAATAATTTTATTTCACTGTGCTTTGTCTCTACAACTAGATGATAAAGATTTGTGGTAAAATATTTTTAAAGATTTTCTCACATTTAGCCTAATGATAAATATAAAATTTGCATCTTTTTGAAATTGAGTATGAATTCAAGTACAATGACAGCAATTTCTACAATTCATCTGGATAAATGACAGTATTAAATCTAAGAAAATGTAGTGATGTAACTCCTGGAATATGTTTTGGGTATATGATCATATCCCATGTACAAATTCTTCCCATTTCTTACTGTTTTAGTTTCTCAGTAAGGTAAGCTCTCTCCCTCCTTTTGACAGTAAAAGTAACTGAGGTTAAAGAAGTTAACTAGTATAATGAGACATGACACAATAATAAACATCAGAAAAATTTAAAAAACATAAATAGTATCCCTTAATGCTTTGGATGCTTCTGTTTTCTAATGCTCTGAAATGCAGAATCATAATAGACATAACACAAGGTGATATTTTTAAAGAAAAATATCAACTGCTATAAAAATAGGACTTAAAGTTCAGCTGAGATTTTTATGTAATCTTGTAGCCTTTCAAACGTTTCTCCAAAGAAATTCATTTATATGTTTTATTTATTTATTTTCTTTTTTTTTTTTACATTCCCAGGAAATGAGCCCAGGGCCTTGTGCTTGCCAGGCAGGCACTGTGCCACTGAGCTGTACTCTCGGCCTCTCACTTATATGTTTTACAGGTTCTACTGTAAAATAAGGTGTGAGCAAACTTTATCAAACACGTTAACCAACTGTTAAAGATTTTTTGCTTTTCAAATAATATATTATTAGAAAATAAAACTAATTTTTATATAGTAGCAAGGCCTAGAAACTCCCAAGACTGATGTCTTTTATCATAATTTCAGCTTGGAAATATCAATGATGTACAGAAATAATGTGAAATGTTGAGTGGTGAATATGATCTTATCACTTGTCCTGAGGCACTTGCTTTTGCAGTTTGGAAAAATGGACACAAAATACCATAAAAAGACAAACAGAAAAAATATGAATATAAATAAGTGAGAAAAGAGTTTTACAAAAGAGCCAAAGAATGGCCCCCTGAGCCCCTAAGTTAACGGGAAGTCAACATCAACTATCTGGAATGAATCTGAGTCTTTGAGTAAATTAGTTGACACTGGCATCTGGGAGCCCAGAAGGAGCTCAGACAGAAGTAGCAGGATCCTGAACACTGCAAAGTTACCGAAGAGTCTGAGGGTACCAAGGTCTTCCCATTGTTCTTGCTTTGTGCAGGAGATTTCTTCCCCAGCTCACTCTTCACTATGCCTTAGCAAATGTCATTAGTTTGCTTCCCTGACTGCAGGAACCATCAGAAATTAGGATGTTTTCCCAACTGAAAACCAAGGGCCATCCGGCTGGGGTGAAAATGATACTTGCAGCAGCTCCCACTTAAGTCTGACCAAGCTTAAATGTCCTGGGAATATGTCCTTTCTCTTTCTGAGGAGACTCCCGTAGATTATTGCTCTTATTTCACAGTATCTTACCAGCATGCACAATTTCTTGTAGTCAGTAAATTTAAAGATACTCACCACTTTAATACCCTTATCTAATCTTATCAAGTGAGAACTTCTTCCAATTTCTATGTTGAAGGAAAAGCAACAAGTGCCAGTTCCAAAGACTGGATATTTGCTTGCCCTAACTGCTGAGCACTGCATGGTCTGTGTTGGACCAAAGCCTCCCCACATCACCATCGCAAAGACTTGATACTGTGCCTATGCATATCAGGGCTACTCCAATGTAATTGTGAAGCCCTCAAACTGAGGTCACAGTGTCTACCCTAAAGTGAACTGTGACCCACTACCAATTACTTGAGGATAATCACATTCTTAGAAAAATAAAACCATGCAGAAGACAAATTCTAATGATGAGGGGAATGAGATTTGTCTCTAATATATTTCCATCCTTTGGGTCTAGACTTAGTAAAGACTGTATTCTGGAGGTACATTCCTAGATAAAGGACAGCTCCAGTGCTGTCCTTCCTCTGCTGACATGCTGTGATTAAAAAACAAGAGAACTCAAAAATATGAAATAGTCACTTTCTCTTGGAAAGGTACTAAACATATGGTGTCCTGTTTATGTCTTTTTTCTATTGAAGTGTGCATAAAATTTTGTCTCTGTGCCCAGGTTTTGTTTTCAATTAAGCTTGAAACAAAAGCATAATAATGAGCCTTTATCTGCCTCCTACTCTTAAATGCCAGAGATAAAATAGCAGTGACAGGAGTAATTAGTAAAAAGTCACTAGAGAAGGTAAGAGATGATCAAGTACCTCTCTGAGGTATAGAAATTTCTTCTAGTGCTAATGCTGAGAGGTCTGGCTTTTCTCTTCATTATAATAGACTCTATTTTCTGCTACTTTATCTTAAACTTGATTAAGGTACTAGATAGCAAAAGTAATTTGAAGAACTAAACTTTGGTAAGTACTTTTTTTTTTTTTTTTGTACCAGAG
This sequence comes from Hydrochoerus hydrochaeris, assembly GCA_004027455.1. NCBI lineage: Eukaryota > Metazoa > Chordata > Mammalia > Rodentia > Hydrochaeridae > Hydrochoerus > Hydrochoerus hydrochaeris. Next base: position 96,262 of record PVLA01006092.1, on the reverse strand, counting down.
ATCAAACTCACGATTTTGTGCTTTCCAGGCAGGCGCTTATTCTGCTGAGCTAAATCTCTAGGCCTGAAGAACTAAAGTTTATTGGTGGATCTTTCTTTTCTTATTGAAGATCTATCAGTCTTTATGGAGCCATAAAGATGGATAAAACAAAAAAGTTAAAGAGTGTGTTCCTCTTAATTTTAACACTGCAAATAAAAGCAAGGACTTGTATTCTTGTATTCATTAATATTTTTGTATGCATAGAAGTGTTTTACATAAGTGAAACTATTATATGGATATAATTTTGCTTTTGTCATTTGATATTAAATCATGAATTTCCACTTTGGTATATTGTTTCTATAAGTCTCTTATTTTCAATTGACATTAAATAACTCCATGTTTATGGGAATGTTGTGGTATTTGGACCCATGGATATAATGCGCAATGATGAAACCAAGGTAATCTGCATTTTGATCAACCTAAGCATTTATTGTGTGTGTGGTGAGAACATCAAAATTCTCTCTTCAAGATATTTTGAAATATACAACAAATTATCCTATGGTCAGCCTACTGTGATATATATAGAACACTAGAATTTATTCCCCTTGTCCAACTGTATAAATCTTTCCAACTTAAAATAAACAAAGATATTAGTATGATGTTTGACTGAATCTCACTTCTTTTGTTCATGTATACTACATTTTGGTCTCAGAAAACATGATCCAAATAGCATCTGAAGACTTTTTCCAGAATGACTTTTAGTTTATTCAGGAGCAAGATGATGCCCAGAAAATCAGAACAGTGACAAAAGTCACAGAGCACTCTATTGCTCAAGAAAACACAGGATGACAATTCTGCCTACAAACTGTATTGGAACTGAGACTGGAGCAAGAAATCATGGTGTAAAACAAGCTTTTTCCTTGGCTTTAGCATAGGAATGCTATTTACTCTTGAAAAGTCTGCAAGGACGTCTGCCTAGCATGGCAGTGGGTGCCACAGCAGGCACAGTGGAACATGCAGGGTGATTTTCAACACACCTATTTTAGTGGTTACACATTAATTTTAAGAAGTATTAGAAAAATATTAGTAAAACTTCAAACATGATTTAGGACTGTTTTTGGTTCACCACAAGACTGATGTTTACAAGTGAGTTGATTTAAAATCAACTTAATGGAAATATTCATCCGTGTCCTGATGGTACTCTGATGTAAGAAATACCAATGGCAACAGGAATGACTCAAATTTAAACCTTTGGCAGTGAGGGAGTCAGGAACTCAGAGCTGCATTTTAGTTTTATTGCTGATTAGCTACACTGATGTGGTTGCTTCCTCACGCTCCACCTCAGTTCTGTTATCAATAGAACACTGGGAAAATTTTAGAACCTCTCAAAGCTTCTTTGTACAATTATGATTAGAGAAAAATGAAATTATTTTAGGGGAGAAAAGCAGTCTCTTTCTCCCTGAAAACTGATAATTTGAACATCATCTGTATTGTCATGCTTTGCTCATGAGAACATTTAATCACTTCTAGGCTCTTCCTTTTCAGCAGCTAACTTCTGAGGGTTGTGTAGGGCCCACAATCTGTCTTCACTGCTTCAAATGCATGATTTGCACTTTCGAGTTTTCACCATAAACTCCAACTGTGGCGCACCATATAATCAAATTGCCCAAAAATAATAATACAAAGAGAAAAATGCAAAGCTGTTAGAGAAAGCCCTGTGCTACATGGAGGAGGACAAAAATAAAAACTGCATTGACTTTGACAGACACAATGCAAAAGACAATGAACATGAATGGCATGTTTAAAGGGCTAAGAGTAAAATTTTTATCCTAGAATTCTATATGCTGGGAAGTGATTCCTCAAAACAAGCTAAATAATGATATTTAGAAACAAAAAGGAATTCAAAGATGTCTACAGAAGGCATATACTATAAAAAATATGAAAGGAAATTCTTTAAACTGAAAGAAAATAGAAATTGTTGAAAGTTTAGGGATAGGGTTCAAGTATAAATGCAGAAAAAAACAGATGCTGACCAAAGACAAACAGAGTTTCAGTTAGATGGGCACATAAGATTTAGTGACCTGTTGCATAGAATGATTATTAAATAATAATGCATCATGTAATTTAAAATTTCTATAGATTTTAAATATTTTCACCACAAAAATAAGTAACATGGTCAATTTTTGTCCCAAATCAGGGCACCAGCACCACTTGCCTGGATCACTGCAATGATTTCCTGTTAGTCTCCCTAAATTTATTTATATTTTTTATTTTAAAGAGAAAAAAATAAAAACAATGATACAGAATTTCAAAATAAGTTATTAGTAAATGAACAATGATTAATATATTATATATTGTTTTCTTTAAAGTAGTTTCTCAGATTACAAGATATAGGCATGCATAATTGATCAAACAATGTAAGGTCCAACCATTTTCTAATGAACTAAAAGAAATCAGTACTATAATTTTCTTAGCTATCATTCATATATATATTTTCCCCCATTTTTCTTTTCTCCCTTTACCCATTCCAGTTGTCCTTTTCTTTTGAGCAGTTTCTTTCTCTTTTACAGTATGTATTGTAGACTTTGGATTTTATTTACTCTTTCAGTTTTTTACACTAGGGATAGTCTCCCTAAATTTAATCTATGCAGCAGATATGCTGTTTTGTTGCTTTTTAAATACATGAGACATCTATTAAACATGTAGAAAAATACGGAATAACAGAAAATATGTAATTACATTCAGAACTAACAAATCTAAATTTTGTCATTTGGTTCAGATAGCATTTTAAAACTTAAATATACTACTGTAAAGGCCCACCCAAAATACTTGAGTTGTATTGCAATTAGCTGCTTTTTCCTTGCTGCCAAGACTGTTGCAGAGGATGAGAAAATTCCACTATTGAAGGTATTGGCAAGAGACAGTTTCTGTGGATGTTTGACTTCTGAAATTTTGAGAATGGAGAGAATTATTCTGGATAAGTTGAAGTGGGATCTTCACACAGCCATGCCATTGGATTTTCTTCACATTTTCCATGCCATTGCAGTGTCAACTAGGCCTCAGTTACTTTTCAGTTTGCCCAAATTGAGCCCATCTCAGCATTTGTCAGTCCTTACCAAACAACTACTTCACTGTATAGCCTGCAACCAACTTCTGCAGTTCAAGGGATCCATGCTCGCTCTGGCCATGGTTAGCTTGGAAATGGAGAAACGCATTCCTGATTGGCTTCCTCTTACAACTGAACTGCTTCAGAAAGCACAGATGGATAGCTCCCAGTTGATCCACTGTCGGGAGCTTGTGGCGCATCACCTTTCTGCTCTGCAGTCTTCCCTGCCTCTAAATTCCATTTATGTCTGCCGTCCCCTCAAGCACACCCTGGTGACCTGTGACAAAGGAGTGTTCAGATTACATCCCTCCTCTGTCTCAGGCCCAGATTTCTCCAAGGACAACAGCAAGCCAGAAGTGCCAGTCAGAGGTACAGCAGTCTTCTACCATCATGTCCCAGCTGCCAGCGGGTGCAAGCTCACCTCTGCTAAACGCAAAGTGGAGGAAATGGAAGTGGATGACTTCTATGATGGAATCAAGCAGCTGTATAATGAAGATAATGCTGCAGAAAATGTGGGTTCTGTGTGTGGTACTGATTTATCAAGGCAAGAGGGACATGTTCCCCCTTGTCCACCTTTGCAGCCTGTTTCTGTCATGTAGTTTCAACATGTGTTACCTTCCAGTGCAAACTAAGGTTGACTATTTTGGGAACAACCTGTAAAACTAGGAAAGGCCATGGAAAGGGATATCTTATCAGGCTGATTTGAAGCGAGCCAGAAAAAAAAATTACTCTCATTTACTTGTGCAGTTAATTATAATTTAGCATTGTTTAAAGGCCAAAAATATTTACCAAAACATTTTTAAAAGTAAATTTCTTTGTAGTATGTCAGTTATGCTCTGTTATGTACTAAATGTAGCTTGCCCCATGTCAAAAAAAGGGATAAAAATTCCAAAATTCACAGCTGTCACCCTTTTCCCTCAGCATCCTGATTTTTTCTTTTGTTTGCTTGCTTTTCCATTGAATACTCAATGAATTTTATGCACAGTGATCTATGTTCTCAGCTTTCCACTGAATAGGTCCATCCCCTGCCCTTTTTTGAGATAGCAAAATTAACAGGACAGCCATGTTTAATCCATGATGTAGATTCTAGTTATCTGAAAAGTGTACTTTGGAATTGTCCAGATGAAAGAGGTGGTAATAGAAAAAGCTCTTACATTACCACTTGATTTTGTGTTTGTCTCATTTTAGTTTTTAGAGTTTAAAAACAAAATTGCGGCTTTATTTTATCTTAAACTTTAAAATGACATGTAATGAACATTTAGATTTGTTGAAAGGATTTTGACATTTGTATAAAAGAATTTGTGACAAAGTTAACATATCCAGGTGCTCACCAAAGGAACATAACATAGATTTTTGTAACTGATCTGTTTTCACTCATTTATAATCAGTAGACTGTTTAAATGTTGGGGTAGCTCTATGATTTGAGACTGTAACATGTAATTCAGTACCCTTGTTTATGTTAGGGTGTTAGGATTTTCTGATAAAAATTATTCCCTGTCTCCCAACCTACCTACCTACCTACCTGTGCTTCTCTTACTATTGGACCCTGAGCTCCCTTTGCAGTCTGAGGAAGGTACTGCAGTCAGAACCATGTACTGATGATAAAAGCCTCTGGTAGCAATAAAATGTTGTCCTTAAAAAAAAAAAAAAGAAAAAAAACCTTAAATATAATTTTACTAACGTCCCAGTTTGTGTATGTCAGTTTTGATATATATGCTCTCTGATACTCACAGAGATGCACAATACTTGAGGGTAATATAAAATGTCTAGCTATTATTTCCAATATTAGGGCAACAGGAATATCTGCACTTTGTGGGAGCTACAGCTTATTTAATTTGGACAAAACTTATTTAAAAAAAAACAATGAATTCAAAACTAGCCCCATAGTTTTACATTTATCTAGAAAATAAAACAATCATTGAATATCTTAAATTGATATATACATATACTTATCAAATTGATATATACACATACTTATTTATGGTCATGTCACCCTGAATGGACCTGAACATATATATATATGGCATAAATATACGACATAAATCACCAAATCCAGAAAAGTATTGTTTTATTACCTATGGGCTTGATTCATACTATTTTACTTTTGCTGTACACTTTGGCTATATATTCTTTAATCATCTCTTCAAAGTAGAATACTTCCATGGGAAGAATGCGAAGAAAACCTCATTCTTTCTTCACTGTATTGATTAAAACTTCCTTCTTCATTCATAACTTTTCAGAGAAATTTATTTAAATTTCACTCCATCTTTGGTAATGTCTTGCAAATTTGAGAGATTATTTTCCAATTTGGAAAAGAACTCGGTCAAGTTTCTTTCCCATATGAGCAGCAATATTTCAGGCTGGATCAAGTTTGTTTTTTCAGTGACTAATCTTCAACACAGTTTGAGTTGACAGCATAGATTAATCTTTCCCCACATCTTCCATGCCTTAGAAAACAACCTGGCCTTGCACCTTCCTATCCAGACTCAGTCAGTTCAGAGAAGGGCAGGCACACTAGTGAGAGCCACGCTTCTGCCGAGTGGATGGCCCTAACCTTGTGCACAGAAAAATATCAATAACTTTTCCTTTAAATCCAGACCAATGTAGTATCAATGCAAACTTTAGTCAGTCAATCTTAAATATGCAAAACCATCTTGACCCTGCGCTCTAAAGGGAAAAGTCAAGTGGAAAGAGACAATGGTCTTAACTGAATTGAGTGAAACATTTTGAATTTTGGAAAATTTGCAAAAGCATTGGACTATGAGAACGGTAAGCTAGTGTTTCTCTGGAAAATTTAGAAGGCTCCTATTAGAAGTTTGAAGCTGAATTTTTAATTAATGGCACAGCAAATCTGTCGCTAATGACCGTGTATGAACTGTTGTGGTCTATCTCAGTGCCTTGTGAAAATTAGTAAAAAGGTGCTTTTTCAGGTGGCTGCACCTCCAGGGGTGAGTTGTGTTAGCAGCAGCATTTTCATGAGAGCAGCGACGTGTTGCATCCTCTACCCAGATGAAGCTCTGAGACGAGGCCGAAGGAGTTCAGCAAAGGCACCCAGTCACAGCCACAGGCACTGCATGTGGGCTTCCAGCAAAAGGATCCATGTCAAGTGACTTACACTTCTATGTAAATGGAATCACGCTGACAGATTTTTCTAGTTCTCTTCTTTCAAGGAAAATTCAAATGATATTTTAAGGAGAAAAAACAATACTGTATTTAAAATAAAAAGGTTTTAACATAAAAAAGAACTGCAAATAAACAATGATACGGAATTTCAAAACAAGCTAATAGAGGATTAACAAACGTTAGTATATTGCATATTGTTGTCTTCAGATTTTGCCATTTATCATTGTATTGATTTTATGTTTCAGATATTTATTCATCCCTTCACTGCTTAGAAAGTAAGCTATGGTTACCACCATAACTCTTCTTTACTCTTTCTTTTTGTCTTTCTTTCTTTATTGGTTTCTTTCTTCCCTTCTTCCTTTCATTTTTTTCATACCTTGCTTTTCTCTTTTCTTTTCTCTCCTGCTTTTCATTTTTCTCCTTCCTGTTTCTGAGTGATTTGCTTTTAAAAATAAACCAGTGATACACATCTTTTTTTCTTTTTTTTAATTTAAAGAGAAAAAAACAGGAAAAAGGTAGAAATATTATAGAATTTCAAGAAAAGAAGATAAAAAGTAAGAAATTACTAGTTGATACATTACATATTGTTCTTTTACAAATAGTTATTCAAGTTACAGGATTAAAGCACACAAAGTAGGAACTAAAGCAGTGAGAGTGCAAACAGATCTGTTCAACAATCCAACAAGAACCTAGAAATATGGTCATCAATCCCACACATCTAAACATACATGCAGCTATATCTTGTATAGCGCTTCCTATTTCCTCTTTTCTTTTACAATAGCAATTATACATTTTAAAATTTTATTTAAACAGAAAAAAGGGTAGCAATGATACAGAATTCCAAAAGAAAGAAAGAAAAAGGAGAATGAGAAAAAGCCCCACTAAGAAATCAGTAATTTATAAATTACATACTATCATCCTGGATGTAGTTGTTCCAGTTACAAGGTTAAAGGGTACATAGTAAATATTCAAACAGTCAGACTACAAATAGTTCTGCTCAAACATCCAACAAAGATTCAGCAATATAGTCATCTATTTTACACACTCAAAGATACATGCAGTTATATCCCATAGAGCACTTTCTTTTCTGATCTTTTTTACAATAGCAATTACACATTTTGGTTTTATTACTCTTGTAGTTCTTATTTACTTTTTACACTAGAGACACAATATGATATTTATAAATATGATTCTTATTTACTTCACTAATGAGGATAGTCTCAAGTTGTTTCCATTTGCCTATGAAGGCCTCAAGATCATTTTTTATAGCTGAGTAATATTCCATTGTATAAAAATGCCACATCTTTTTCACCCACTCTGCAGTTGATGGGCATCTTGGTTGTTTCCAGGATTTAGCTATCACAAATTGTGCGGCTATGAACATGGGTGCACATATATCACTGTGATGTGAAGTTTTCAGTTCTTTGGGGAAAATATCCTGGTCTTCTGAGAACTCTCCATATGGATTTCTATAATGATTGTACCAGTCTACATTCCCACCAACAGTGGAGCAGTGTTCCTTTTTCCCCTCAGCCTTGCCAACATTTGTTATCAGTTGATTTCTTGATGGCAGCTATTCTTTCCGGAGTAAGGTGGAATCTCAGTGCTGTTTTAATTTGCATTTCTCAAATGACCAGTGATGGTGAACATTTCTTCATGTATTTATTTGCCATTTGTATACCTTTCTCTGAGAACTGTGTGTTCATCTCAGATGCCCATTTTGGGAGAGCGTCTTTGAATTTGGGGGGCTTGATGTTTTTCAATTCTTTATATATTCTCGACAAAAGTCCTTTGTCTGAGGGGTTGCTGGTTAAAATTTTTTCCCACTCTGTTGGTTTTCTTTTCACTCTGTTGGTGATTTCCTTTGAAGTGCAGAAACTTTTCAATAATGTGAGCTCCCATTTGTTGATTCTTTGAAGTGTTTCCCGTGCAGTTTGCATTTTGTTCATGAATTCTCTGCCTAGCCCTATGTCTCCAAGACTTCTACCTACCTTGTCTTCCAGTAGATTTAGTGTTTCTGTTTTAATATTGAGGTCTTTGATCCACTTAGACTTTACTTTTGTGCATGGTGATAGGCTTGGATCTAGTTTCAGTCTTTGGCATGGGGAGAGCCAATTTTTCCAACACCATTTATTAAAGAGACTATCCTTCTTCCAGTGGACATGTTTCACCCCTTTGTCAAATATCAGGTGGCTGAGTGTCTTTGTAGTTGTGCTTGCATCTTGTAATCTGTTCCATTGATCCTCAGGTTTGTTTCTTTGCCAGTACCAAGCTGATTTGATCACTGTGGCTTTATAGTACTGTTTCAAGTCAGGAATTGAGATGCCTCCTGCCTTGCTTTTGTTGCCTAGAATTGCCTTTGCTATTCTAGGTTTCTTCTGTTTCCAAATGAATTTTAGGAGTGTTTTGTCTAGATCTGTGAGGTATTTCAATGGTATTTTGATTGGGATTGCATTAAATCTGTATAACAGTTTTGGGAATATGGCCATTTTCACAATGTTGGTTCTTCCTAACCAAGAGCAAGGAATGTCCTTCCATTTTCTAATATCCTCTTCAATCTCCTTTTTCAGCATAGCATTATTTTTAGCATCTAGGTCTTTTACATTTTTAGTTAGGTAGATTCCTAAGTATTCCATTTTTTACATGTTAAAGTAAAGGGTGATATTTCCATAATTTCTCTCTTAGTGAGTTTTTTTGTTTGTGTACATGAATGCTATTGATTTTGAGCATTGACTTTGTATCCAGCTACACTGTTGAACTTGTTTATTACCTCTAGCAGTCTTTTAATGGAGTTTTTTGGGTCTTTTATGTAGCGTATCATGTCATCTGCAAATAGTGATAATTTAACTTCTTCCTTTCCTATCTTTACTCCTTTTATTTCTCTCTCTTGTCTGATTGCCCTGGCTAGTGTTTCCAGAACTATGTTGAAAAGGAGTGGAGATAGTGGACATCCTTGTCTTGTTCCTGGTTTTAAAGTGAAAGCTTTCAGTTTTTGTCCATTTAGTATAATGTTGGCTGTTGGTTTGTTATAGATGGCCTTTATGAGGTTGAGGTAGACACCGTATATTCTGAGTTTCTGAAGGGTTTTTATCATGCACATGTGTTGGACTTTGTCGAAAGCTTTTTCTGCATCTATTGAGATGACCATGTGGTTTTTGTTTTTGGCTCTATTGATGTGGTATATTACATTTATTGATTTGCATATTGTAAACCATCTTTGAATTCCTGGAATGAACCCCACTTGGTTATGATGTATAATCATCTTAATGATTTGCTGCATTCTATTTTATTGAGAATCTTTGCATCAATGTTCATTAGTGAGATTGGCCTATAGTTCTCCTTTTTGGCTGGATATTTCTCTGGTTTTGGTGTGAGAGTAATACTTGCCTCCACGAATGATTTAGGGAGGATTGCTTTCTGCTCAATTTCATTGAAGAGTTTAGGAGCATTGGCATCAGATCTTCTCTAAATTTTTTGTAGAATTCAGTTGTGAATCCATCAGGATCTGGGATTTTCTTTGTTGGTAAGTTTTTAATTACATTTTCAATTTCAATACTGATATTGGGTTTTTTAAAATTGCTGTAACTTCTTGGTTGAACTTTGGTAGTTCATATGTTTCTAGCAATCTGTCCATTTCCTCTGTGTTTTCTATTGTTTTTGAGTAGAGATTTTCAAAGTAGGTATTCATGATCTTTCGAATTTCCATGGGATCTGTAGTAATTTCCCCCTTTTCAGTTCTTATTGTGTGAATTTGTGTTTTTTCTTTCTTTTTCTTGATAAGTTAGCTAGGGGTTTTTTGAATTTTGTTTATTCTCTCAAAGAACCAACTTTTTGATTCATTAATTCTTTGTTTTTGTTTTTTTTTTTAGTTTCAATTGCATTGATTTCTGCTCTAAACTTTGTAATTTCCTCTCTTCTATGAGCTTTGGATTTAGCTTGCTCTTCTTTTTCTAGAAGCTTGAGATGGAGCATTAGGTTGTTTATTTTTGCTCATTCTGCTTTCTTGACATGACAATTTATTGCTATATATTTCCCTCTGAAGACCACTTTCATTGCATCCTATAGATTACAGTATGTTGTTTCTGTGTTTTCACTGAATTGTAGGTATTGCTTTATTTCTTCTTTAATTTCATCTGTAGCCCACTGGTTGTTCAAAAGGTTGTTATTTAATTTCCATGTTTTTGTGCAGGTTTTGCAATTTCTTTTGCCATTAATTTCCAATTTCAGTGCACTATGGTCAGATGTTATGCATGGTATGATTTCAATACCTTGGCATTTACTTAAGAATGTTTTATGGGATAATATTTGGTCTATTCTGGAGAATGTCCCATATGTAGCTGAGAAGAATGTGTATTCTGATGTGATTGGTTGGAACACTCTGTAAACATCTACGAAGTCCAATTGCTCACAGGTATGATTCAGTTCTGTTATTTCTTTGCTGACTTTTTGTCTGGTTGATCTCTATCTTTGTGACAATGGGCTGTTAAGATGTGCTGTTATAATTGTGTTCTTGTGTATTTGGTTTTTCATGTCCATTATTATCTGTCTTATATAGTTTGGTGCTCCTGTATTTGGTGCATATATATTTATAATTGTTAGTTTTTCCTTTTGAATTTTTCCACTAACAAGTATGTAGTGGTCTTCTTTATCTGTTTTAATTCTTTTAGGTTTGAAGTTTCTCTTTGTCTACAAACAGAATAGCTACCCCTGCTTTTTTCTGGGTTCCTGTTGCATGGAATACTGTTTTCCATCCTTTGACTTTTAATGTATGATTTTCCTCTTGGGTCAGATGTGTTTCTTGTATATAGCATATTGTGGGATACTGTTTCTTGATCCATTCTGTCAATCTATTTCTTTTATAAGTGAATTGAGGCCATTTACATTTATGGATATCACTGATATGTACTGGTTCGACTTTGTCATGTTATGTTCCAGTTGTTTCTTTCTGCTTTTCCTCTTAATTGCTTATCCTACCTGGTGGTTTCTTTCTGTTGTTGTTTTGGGGATTGTGGTCATTTTTATCTCTGTCTAGTATGTCTTTCAGTACTCTTTCTAGGGTTGGTTTGGTGGACGTGAATTTCTTCAGTTGTTCTTTGTCATGCAAGGATCTTGTTTCTCCATTAAATTTGAATGAAAGTTTTGCTGGCTACATCAGATGTCTGGGTTGAAGGTTGTTTTCTTTCAGGGCTTGAAATACCTCACTCCAAGGTCTTCTTGACTTGAGAGCTTGTGCTGAAAAGTCTGCCATTATTCTAGTGGGCTTTCCTTGATAGGTGAGTTGTGTCTTTTCTTTGACAGCTTTTAGTATTCTGTTTTTATGTGGTTTCTCTGAGATCTTAATTATTATGTGTCTGTGTGTGGATTTATGTTGATTATGACTGTTTGGTGTTCTATATGCCTCACTTAACTGCATATAGAACACCATGTTTGGGAAATTTTCTGCTATTATTTCTGTAAATACTTTACGTATGTCGTTTGCATGGACTCCTTTATCTTTGCTAATGCCCATTATTCTTATATTGTTGCTCTTGGTATCATCATGAAGCTTCTGGATTGTCATTTCATGCTGCTTTGTTATTTTTAAAAGTTCTGTCCTTTCCTGATCGCTAATTGCAATCCTGTCCTCAAGGTCTGAAATCTGAAACCCTAACTTCAGCTTCCTTTAGGCAGTTTTGTATGCTTTCAATAGAATTTTTTGTTTCTTGGATGTCTCTTTGAGTTTGTTTCATGAATTCTGCTTATTTTCTATATTGTTCATTCAAGGTTTCAATCAGTCTCCCATGCTCCTGTACTTTTTTCTGTATTTCTTCTTTAGCTGCATTCAACAACTCCTTTACTAAGGTTGTTATTTCTATCTTTACATGGAAGAGTACTTCTAATTTGATTTCCTCTATAGCCTGATGCTGTTGTTTTTTTATTTCCCTTGCTATCTTTTCAGAGATTCTCACTGTGTTACTTTTGGGGTCCTGTATTTCAATGTCTCCTGTACTTGCTTCTGTGAACTAGATGTTTGTGACTGGATTTTGCATTTTTGTTTTGTCATTTTCAATCTGCCTGAGGTTTTCTATGTGTTGGAGGGGATCACACACACTCTATTCAGACTCACCAAGGTCTTACAGTTAGTTGGAGGGAGCTTTACTACTAGCCCTATTTATCCACTGTACACCTCTATTTTAGGTGCATACTCACCACACTGACACAGTTAATCCTCTGTAGTCCAAGGTTCGCTGCCTGGAAGGGGAAGTTCCAAGTTTTTCACACTGACTGGAGCCTGCTGAAGTCTTCAGATGTTTCTGATAGAAAGGCAGGCCCAGCAGATGCAGTCCAGAGCAGTATTCGGATTGGGGCAGGCTTCTGTGATGTTCTTTGTAGCAGAGTAGGTCTATAGGGGAGGTCCCATGCAGCCTAAGCCTGACAAAGGCTTCAGTGATGTTCCCAGTGGCAGGGCCTGCTCACAGGAGAGGTCCCAGACAGCTTATGCCTGAGGCAGGCTTCCTCAATATTCCCAGTGGCAGGACACACCCACAGGGGAGGTCCCAGGGAGCCTATGCCTGAAGCTGGTTTCTCCTTATTTTTTATTTAGTTGTTTGATTTAAAATAATTCATAGTTTCTTCTAAGTTTCCTAATATCAATTTTTTTGTATTTGTGCACAGAGTATAAAGTTCTCCATTCTTGATTTTCTTTCAACTTTTTTTGTGAATATTTTAACACAGAAAACTTTTTAGGAAACACATTCTAATGCAGTTGTATTTATTACTCTGTTAACTTATAGTTTTTACTTTTGACATCTTTCAGTATTCCTTTCTTATATCAGGTTAGTAAATATATTTTAGATTTTAAACACTTCAGTGGCAATTTTTAATTCTTCTAATAATTTTTCTGTGTGCTCTGAGGTAGGATACTATATTTATTTTCACATAAAGGTAGTCAGTGTTTATCTGATGCCACAGACAAAATTTCTCATCTTTCATCATTGGCTTGTAATTCTAATTTTGCTCCATGTCAAGATTTTCTGTGAGCAGAATGACTTCTGGGTTTCTCATTATTTTCTATCATTTTTTAAGTCCTATAACATATGAACTCATTTAATTTCAACATCTTTAAAATATCTTAGTATCTGATAAAATAGATACATCTCCTTTTCTTTTCTCGTCTGCAAAACCTGCCTGAGTAGTCCCACCTCTTATCTCTTCCATAGACATTTTAGGATTAACTAAGTTACATGTCACATTCATACACTCATATAACTAATCATCATTTTACTTAATATTTCATTAGGGTTATTAATTACTCTTTGAGAAAAATGTCTTTATGAAGATTTATTTTTCCTTTCCATAATAGGTCCATGGTCTCTGTCAACTTTGGTCTTTCGCTCAAAGTAGTATCAGAGGAAATTAGGGCTGATAGATTAAATTTGTCTAGGAGTGAAGTCATTATGCTGTAACTGAGAACATTCTGGAAGCAGGATTACTGTTCAGTGACAGCTAACACTGCTGTGTTAGCCTGGGTATTAAAAATCGTCCTAGTGGGAGTTAATTGTTTGTAAATATTAAACAGTACCAACACTGTCAGTACAGGTTAGAATTCCTTGCTTCTGATACAAGACTGAGAATGTAAAACTGTAAGGTATACTAAGTTTTCCTCTTTGCTTTGGTCTAACAATCCCCTCTCCAGGAGACAGCCACTAGCACTGTGGTCTTTACAGAATCAAGAACTAGGAATGGTAAATTTGTAGAATTCTGTGGAACTATCTCATTTCCACTAAGTTGTGAATCCTGGGACAAATACAATTAGAACATACATCAGAAATATATGTGGCACATTACCCCATTACACTAATAGTTTACAGTTTCATGGAACCAGTTAGGTTTTGTTTTTGTTCAGGGTGATTAGTCCATTTCTAGGACTTGGAAAACTCGGTGGATCCAACAGTTTTTGTATAGAGAGTTCTCAAATATTTCCCCTTGAATGTTACCTGTACTTTATTTTTTCCTTATTTGACCTGGAATGCCTTTTAACTATATTTGAATCTTCTTGAGCTACTCTTCACAATACCTCTTTAGATCGTTTTTTATATTTTCCTTTCTTTACATCTCTGAACTACAATGCATATGACGTACTGAGATAGCTACTTTAAGAACTGTGAAGAGTCTAGGGTTTTACTCAATTTGCAAGTAATCAGTTAGTGCAGCCCAGTGTTACATACATAATACTAGGAAAACAGAAACCTCTAGGTCAGGGGCAAAACTGTGTCATTCATAGCAAGAGCAATGTCTAGAGCAACATCACAGATTTGGATCCTTGGCTCCAACACCATAGGCTCCATGGTGAGGCTATGTGACTGACTGGGAATATAAACCCTACGTTCAGGAGATTGCGATTTTACATGGAGATTGCTGGTAAACCTATTCATCTTGTCTTCCTGAGAAAGTCATAATTGGTTAACTTTGCTTGAAATTGAATGTCTCTGAAAGAGGAAGTTGTCTTTAGGTTTTATTTTCCTGGAATACTTCCTGTGAGACACATCTCATTCTCTCTCCAGGGAGTCATTATTACTACTTTTATTTATATGTGACATAAACTTTTCCCAGAAGTAACTAGGTCTGTCTTTCCTCAGGTGGGCCATCTACACTCTGCATCGTACAATTTAATTCAGCTGGCGTTCAGCTGACCACCAATTTTAAATCCATAATAATGGAGTACCACTTAGCTATAAAGAAGGAAAAACTCGAGGCTTTTGTAGGTAAATGGATGCAACTAGAGACCATAGTCATAAGTGAAACATAGCAGACTCACATGCGTAAATATAATTTCTCAGTGTAAGAAACTGACAAAGTAAATAAGATTCAAAACATTCAGTAGATATAGTGAAAGGGTAAGAAACTGCTCCAAAGGAAAAGACAAGAGGGCTGGGGAAAGGAGAAAAGAAGGAAGGGAAAAGATTATTATCTTGTAATCTGAGCAAATACTTTGAATATAACAATACACAAACTGTTAATTTCCTATTATCTTGTTCTGAAACTCTGTATCATTGTTTTTACTATATTTTTCCTCTTTAAAATAAAAATTAAAAAATTTTTAAAAATGAAAGAGCAAGGAAATCCTGTCACTTGCAATAACATGAAAGAACTCCTAGGGAAATTTTGCTAAATTAAATAATCCAAATACAGATATATGATCTAAATAGTCAAACTCATCAAAGCAAGAATAGAATAATGGTTTCCAGGGGGCAGAAGGAGAGGGAAATAAGTGGATACTGGTACAATTTTCAGTTATGTAGGATGAATAGCTTCTGCATATATAATTACATCACTATGACTATAGCTAACAATACTCCTTTGATACTTTATACTTTCTAAGAGGATAGAACTTAAGTATTCACACACACATACACACTCACTATGGTAACTAAAATTTCATAGAGTTAATCATTTTGATGATACCTGTTTCACACAGTAAACATAAAAATATCAAATACACACTTTAAGTGTATATATATATTATATATATATACATATATAATTTTTATTTATCAAAAATACCTTAGCAAAGCTGGAAAAAAAAAGAATATATGTGAAGTGAATCAGTGACTGACCTAGTAAAAGGACACCAAAAGCTGCCAGAATGGTTTATTCCCACAAACTCTAATTATAATCTTTCTCCCAAGGTGAATGCTAGGATATCCTCTCTCTCATCAAATCGACCATAACAACTGTGATGATCTAAAGACTGCAGAACAGTTAGGACCACTGCTGTGCTCCCGAGAAGAAGTGTATGCATTTTGCAATCTTACCTGGGGCATGCAAAATGCTATTAAAATATGTTCTGAAAAGCCAAACAGACATCAGTGTACTCTGCCTCCCCAGCAGCTGCCACCTGCCTGCCACCTGCTGCCTTTGTGT
Organism: Hydrochoerus hydrochaeris; assembly: GCA_004027455.1. Lineage (NCBI taxonomy): Eukaryota > Metazoa > Chordata > Mammalia > Rodentia > Hydrochaeridae > Hydrochoerus > Hydrochoerus hydrochaeris. The sequence continues at coordinate 80,151 of PVLA01006092.1, read as the reverse complement.
CTCTGGCTCTTGTGTGGTGCTTTTGAAGAGATTTGGGTGTTCAGTAAGTGACAGACCTTAAGAGAAGAGACACATGAAAGGGATCTTAGTTGGATAGCTGCTGGGCCAGGTGTGACAGAATGTCAGGCCACAAAAGGCAGGTGAGTGTTTCTGCGCCTCGAACAGTATGCAGGTGCTTCACCTCTATGGAATTAGACTCAGTCTTTTGGGGGGTTTATAAAATCCATCTTCCAAATTAGGAAGCTTGTTTTAGGAAAATAATTTTTTTTTCTAACCCAGTTTTGACATTTAAAGAGCAGGGGTGAAGGTAAGTGATCAGGCCTCAGTCATTTCATGAGTCAAAGGGGCCCAGATAAATGTTAAGTTCTGGTTTTCGACATTGTCAAGATGGAAGAAACACTTCTCACAGTCTAACACCTATGAAAAAAAATCTTTTAATGTATTTTATTAGATATTTTGTCCACAAAGTTAACATACACTTGTACTAACATATCATACAACTTGGTTTGACTTGAGATAGTGATGTTAATTTTTATGTGTCTTTGCATAATTTTCTTTGTTTTATAAGGACATGGAACACTGATTACATAAAATCGAAGATCCCTGAAGGCATAAATTCTGGTCCATTTTGTCTACTGTTATATCTACAATGTATTACTGCATAAATATTTGGTGAATGTCACATTAATCAATTCCAATATACACCACCTGTATTTGAACATCACTGAAATGGGGATGCTTCTTGTGCTTTTCAGTAGCTCACAATTTAAATTTGGTAATTTCTTTCCTCAGTCATCTATGGTATTTTTACTTTTGAAATGCTTATTCCTTTTGAAATGATATATAAATTCTGTAGGATCAGACTAATATAATTATTTAGCTGAACACAATTCTCTCACACTCGATCTATCCCACCTTCCTATTCCGCTCTCCCTCTGTCCACATTTCACTACTAAGCTACTATGTTATGTATAGATAATGCAGAATATGTTTTTTTCAGCAAGTACTTATTGTTATGGCTAAACACACCAGGCTTTGACCACAGCATCTCTTCCGCTGATGTGTGCAGTGCATGGTTCAAACAACGGGGCAAAAGGAGTGAAGAGGGGAAGCTATGTCACAAGTGCAAGCTGCTGATCAGGGAAGGTGACAGAAAGATACTGCCTGATGTGCTGCTAGTGCAGGTAGAAGCAGTTTGCCTATGATTGACGTAAAGACGTGCTAACAATTTTTACAGTGTCTGAAGGCAATGCACTGTAAAAGTTCTTTCTAGAGGGTAGGACATCAAAATGGATTTAATTAAGAAAAAAATCACAAATGAAACTTTAGGAAGGTGTGTGAAGTAAGAAATTTGTAACACCATATGCTTAATGTTTTCATTGTTGTATAGCAGGCATTTATCCAACCCTTTAAAGACAACAGGGCACTTTCACAGTGAGCACATTTTATCAGATAGCTGCTGAGGTTCAGGAAGAAGAAGGAAAGCATCTGACTCACACAGGTACTGACAGTTAAGAAATAGTAACCCACCCTTGGAAAACACAGCTAAATATAAATTCTGGGCTCTGATTGACAACTCTACGCTCTCTGGAAAGAATCAGGTGAGGGGATAGCTGGGGGCCAGAGTCTTGGGCAGAAATGGTCCTTTCCTGGGACTTGTGAGTTCTGATATGGTTTGAGTAAGTCCCCCAAAGATGCATGTCTTAGAATTTAGGTGTTATTGAGAAGTAGACATTTAATGAAATTATAGTGTTCAGAAATAGGGCTTTGGGAGGTGATTAGGACTTTGTAGGTCTGTAGGGTAGAGCCCTCATGATGGAATTCTGGTGGTTTTATAAGAAGAGCAAAAGGATTCAGAAGAAACACACACACACACACACACACACACACACAGAGGTTCCCTATGTCCTGCAATGTGATGCTCTTTGCCACCTGGGAACTCTGCCAGGAAGCAGGCCACCAATACATATGGCCCTGTGTGGCCTTGGGCTTCCAGAAACACAAGCCAAAACAAACCTCTTGTCTTCACAGTCTGCGGTATTGTGTTATTAGTATTTGTCTGGGGTATTTGTCTGCACAAATACCCCAGTCAGCTGAGACAAAAGTCAGCCATCTCTGCCCCTTGCTGTCTCTAGGAAACCAAGATCATTTGGACAGTAAATGCTACTCCAGAGAGTGGAGGAATGCCGAAGAGCCCAGGAGAGAATCAGTTTGGCCTACAGTGGCCAACACAGGTTCCACAGCAGTGACAGATCGACTGTGGAGTGACAGGAGTCCCTGAATCCATCGTGAAAGATACTAAAAAGGAGCGCAAAGGTGCTGAGCTGCCTGCCCAAGATCAGGACAAATTTTGCTTTGCCTTTTGCCTACAATGATCAGCAGTGGTCGTTGGTCATTTATGCAGTCCATTCAATTCCTTCAAATTAATATTGGCTATTTGACACACACAAGAAACTGTTTTAAGTTTTTAAATGTTTAATGTGTTTAATTTCCCCACCAATTCCATGAAGCAGATGTTGTTAATGCTCTTATTTTACAAATAAAGAAACTGAGGCATAGGGTGTTAATCACAAATTTAGTAACTGGAAACTTTGGATTTTTAATCCAGTTCTCCTCTAGCCCTTGCAACTTTAACCAGTGTGTTGCATTGCCCGTCTGCCAGCAATCACCCTGCCGTGATGAACTTATTCTAGAAGACGAACTTCAAAAAGAGGAACTTAAATGTAGAAGGAAATACATGGTACAGAAAAGCGGTATATAAAGAAATAGTCAAAGGAGCTGTCTGAAAACTGACATATATGTAAGACAACAACTACCACAATGAATAATCAATTGACAGCAAATGAGGGGAGATTCAAATACAAAGACGTCATAGCATGGAAGAGAGGGGGAATGCTAAAAGACTGCTGTCCTTGTAATTTTCAAAAAAAAAAGTGGAGAAATTTACTTACGTCGCAGATGTTAACTATTTAAAAAACTAGTTTATTGGCATGATTTAGATACACATAATGATCACATTCATTATGGGGAATTTGTACTGGTACATGATATATATTCTTCTTTTTTCTCATTCCCCTCCCTTTCCTTCACCTCCTCTTCCTTTCCTTATTTACAAAAGCTTTGTTTCCATTTTATCCTTCTTTTCTCACGTTTTTCTTTTCCCTAAGCACAATTTAAAAGAAAAGAGAATTTGTAACATCTTAAAAAGTTAGGAAGATAATTAATAAAAAATAACTCTCTGGTCACTCAAAAGAAGATGAGAAAGGAGAAAAAGAATAGAAAAACTGGGGAAAACAGAAAGCACAATGGTAGTGTCTGCCTGTAACCCCAGCTACTTGGGAGGTTCAGGCAGAAAGATGGGAAGTTCAAGGACAGCCTGGACAACTTCAGGATTCAGCAGGACCCTTCCTCAAAATAAAAAATAAATAAATAAAAAGTGCTGAGGATGCAGCTCAGTTGGTAAAGCATGCTCCTTGATTTCAATCCCCAGGATGATGTCACACACATACACACACACACACAGAAACACACACACACACAGAAACACACACAGAGAAACACACACACACACACACTCTAAAGTGGCAAAGTAAATCAAAACATATCTGTAATTATCAATATAGATTGTAAGAATGTAGATTTACCAGTAAGGAGCAAATGTTTGGACTATTTAACTGTACATTATCCATAAGAATGTAACTTTTCAGAAAGTCCAAAATATAAAAGATAGAGAAAGATAGAAAGATACATAAGGCAAATAGTAAGCAATGGAAAAAAATAATAGTGCAAAATTTAAACAAATTTTAAGGAAAAACTCATTGTTAAGAGTAAAACCTTCATTATAGGTTGATTATAAATTACTATTCATTAGAAAGCTATAATTAAAAGTGAAAAGTGAAATTGGCAAATACATCAACACAGCAGGAGTTTGAACACTTTATAGGTCTGAGTAATTGATAGAGAATAAACGCAAAAGAAATAAACACATGTATCAGTTGAAAAACACATTAACAGTTTCAAGCTAATAGACAAATACAGACCCCTGGGGACTATAATTAGAGAATATATATTCTTCTCAAGCACACATAAAACATTCTTTCCAATGGAATATATATCTAGCCATAAACAGGTCTGAATACCTGGCCAAAAGTTGGTATCATAAAAAAAAAAATCTGACCTAGGCTAAGTTATCAGAAGCAGTGTTTGGGTAGACACCAGGCAGTCCAATGCCATTTCCTCTTTCAAAGGACAGTACCATATATTGTAGAAGTGAATTTGAAGTTTTGAGTCTATGAGTGAATGCAAATGGAATATTGAAATAGGTTAATTAAGAATAATATAGTTCAGTCCTCTTCCTGATCAGTTACCTTTTGGAGAAGGCACAAATTCACTCTCCTTCAGTAAGTGTATTAAACACCTGTTAGTATGGGGCTTTGGAGACAGATTCATCTGGGTAGCTATGAAGTCAAGAGAAGAATTCTATTCCCTACCAACAGCACGCTAATGAACTGAGAACTTCTGGTCATGTATTAAAATTTTAGTCAACACAAATTCAATGACATAGGAAAGTTCATTACTCAGCTCTGCAAAATGAAGCACTGTATTTGTGAAAATACTTGTAGGGAGTGCTAGCCTAAAATAGCTTAATCTGTATTTCAAATGAGATAGTTATTATGTTCCTTTCAAAGTCACTGGCTTTAAAAGAAACTCCTAAAATAATTTCAATGATATTTTATTTATTCAATGTGTTATTCTAGTCTATGAAATATTGTTCTATCACAATCAAGTAAATCATCATAAAACATTAAAATAATTTTCATTAGCAAACATGATGATCTGTGATATATTCCATTCTAAGGAATTTCCACTGCTTCTACCACATCATTCAAAGAGCTTTTTGACTCTCACAGTCATCCAAGTGTCTTAATAAAAATTCCTAAATAAATGGGCTGAGTTTTAAATAAAATATACAAAGGCTGGGGAAATCACTGCATAATATGGAAGAAGGGGTTAAACATAAACAGAAAGCAGGTTTTAGAGGTGACACAAGACTTATGAAAAAACCTGAGTTTTACAAATTTAGGACTCATTCAAAATAAATTCTTCATTTGAGAATTTCCAAAGAGGTCTAATTTAATCTCTCTGGTGACAAGAAGAGTGTGATTGTACACCCTTAAGCAAGACTAGTTCATTTATCCCTCTACAAAAGTCAAAGTCAAAGCAATTAGATGTTTATATTCTTTCTCCTCTCTGTATGTCTATTTTTTAGATTCTATTCTGAAGTCATATTTCTGAAGTTTGGGTTTTATCTGTGTGAATGTCATCGGTTGTCATCAAATTCAGGTCTTTTACCAAATACTTTCAAGTGTAACCTCCAATCCCTATGCACACTTTTAAAACAAAGCCCCACTCCTGTCTTAGGGACATGTTCACTCATGTTTTCTCCATGTTTTGTCCTATTAATATTTTACTTTATTTTTTTTACTATGGCACATGTATTAGTAAGGTCTCTTCAGAACTGTAGAAACACTAGGAGATAATGGTTGGTTGGTTGGTTGGATGGATGGATGGATGGATGGATAGACAGGTAGGTAGGTAGATACATAGATGATACCAATGAAAGCTGCAGTTAAGGCCCAACACCGAAGTCCTGAGGATGGGGTGGCTGTGGGGTGCGATGTTGCAAGTTTAAGTCCTACAGTCTGAAAGCCTGAGAACCAGGAGCTCTAGCAGAAGAAGAGAGAATGCACCTTCCCTTGACCTTCCCCTCTTTCCTTGGGCCAGCCATGAACATCAGTGGTGGATCTTCTTTACTTAGTCTTTTAACTGAAACTCTAATCTCATTCCAAATTCCTCACAGATCCCCACGTATAATGTTTTACCAGTTACCTGGGTGTCTTTTAACCAGGTCGACGTATGAAATTGACTACCACAATGCATGTTTAAAAAGTCTGTCAAACACTGTTCTCATGTTGTCTCAGTTCAGATTTTCATAAATACAGAACGTGAGACGAGGCATGTGCTTAGGTTATTTGTTTTAGGTGATGGACTCAATGGATTAGAATGGAGACTAGAGAGGACAAAAAACAGTTCCACCAACTGAAGCTGATCACCACTCTTGGTATAGAGACTTACCCACACTGGGTACATCAAGTAGAATTTACCTCATGATTTTCCCCTAAAATACAGAAACAGTGAAAATGTACTCAGAAATTTTAGGCCTGTAACCTGAGACAGTGTTAGCGCTTTAGTACTTCTGATGTGTGACTATATACAGGAATGGCTGTGCAGGCTCAGGTCAGGTGTCCCACATGACTGAGGCAGAGAGATGCCAGAATATTCTTACATTCACGGGTTTGTCACGGTAGTGCTTTTTGTCACATAAGGTGTGACAAAAAGATATAACAGAGAACATAAATATGTCCATCGCAAATGTTTTGGAAGGGAGAGTGTGTTAAGATGGGGTAGGTAATGTTGTTAAAAACCTATCTTAAGGCTTCCTTTCCCGACTTGGTGGTAGGAAAGCTCAGCCAAGAAGACCAACCCATACCACTGCACAGTGCTTCTCACTGCTGTGTCTCAGACCTGGTTTGCTCACCCCATACCTTGCTCACATCTATTTTATCTGAAGAGGAAAAACATAATGGGCAAAGAGGAGAATCTCATTGTGGCTTATCTTATTATTGTTGCTGAAACCCGAACAGGAAAAAAATTTAAAATTCAGACAAGGTGCAATTGCTGGACATTACCTCAGAGGTCATAGTATGACTAATGGAGGAATTATAAAATCTGGAAATCTCCTCAGGATAGGTGGAAATGGTAGCTCCTCAAATGAACATTACCTTCCAAGAGGATTAGAATCATCACACTAGGATGGAAGTTCCTCACAGATATGAAAGCACTTGAGAAGAACTATGTGTTCCTTCTAATGTGCCTTAAAATGGCTAGTATGCATTACACCCTAATAAACATCTGTAAGTCAGAAGATGACTGTCGCTGTCATACTCACTATGCATGGAAGAGATGGAAATATTGCATGCAGATTAAAATTGTTTGGCAGAAAACATGAAGAGTAGAAATAGAGTAATGAGTCAAACTTCTAACTCATTTTCATTCTCCTTTTCTGCTGCATTATGTAAGGGAACTCAATTAAACCTCCTGAGTTCCTAATAAATTCTGCTCTGCCAAGAATGCTGTGCTGATGAGGCATGCATACAAAGGTAGTGTGCCTCCTGCCAAGCCAGCTCATTTTCTCTCTGTTCTTTGAACCAGACAATCAAAGCCACAATCAGATAGGAGCTGAATGTATGAATATTCTAGATATATACTTGTGGAATTAAAAAAGAAGGAAAATGAATTTTTCATTTTCTGTGAAAGCAGATACAATATCTTATATTCCCAGGTCCTAAACTAGAAACCCAGAAAGGACAGGAACCTCATCTACTTCAGCCATCATTCTATACCTAATCAATCCCTAATGCCTTGTACAGAAGAAGCACAATAGACGTTTTCTTAATGAATGTGTTGAATGAATGAATAGATGGCCACTGGCTTGTAGGAATGATGGATAAATGTGTGAAATGTGTTCCTTTCCAAAGACATGATTTATGTCATAGTGAAAATGTTCACCAAACCCAATTAGTTTCTTAGCATGTACAGGTTCTAAATAATACCTGAGATGTTAATTTTATAACCTGTACAGTAGGTCACAAACCTTCACTGATTAAGAAGGACAAAAAAAGAAACAACTGCCTGTTAGCAACTTAGGTTTCTTAAAATAACAGTGTTTGATCAGCCATGAAATAATATTCAGAGAATTGTGGGAAGATCCTGGGCCTTTCTGAGCAGCTCTTGTATAGGTCTTCCCATTCATTCTCCTTGGATAAGGTCAGGAGATTGTAATGTCTTGTCAAAATGTAATTTTCTCAAGCACTCCCTTTTGGTTTCTCTGAATAGTAACTTCTTCCTTCTGGATATGCTGAATTAGTATTCTCCACTTCTCTTGCTATTAATTTTTAAAAGTGTGTGCATGATAGACAAGTCTGTGTTTCTGTGCAAAGGACAGGGGATCAATGTCATGCAATCCCCTTAAAGGCCCTGGATGTGCCCCTCTGTAGATGCTCCCTGGATTGATGAGAACTTCAGTTTCTTCATCTGTGCAATGCAATGGGCTCAGTCCATAAGTTTTTATGGAACAGTAAATACTAGGCTGTTGGGATAAAGACTTAGGGTAAATTCAACCCATGCCTTGTTAGATCAATGAGGAGATAAATATGCAAGCAAATACTTTTTAAAAGATGCATTACACTAGAGGTTGAGAAAGAAGCACTTGATAAACACTGTAATTACATTTTGACAAAATGAAGTATATCCTAAGTGGGATAACTATAAAATATGTTGAAGGATTCTATTAAAAATCATTTTGAAAAAGAAAAATTTCAGAGATTCATTTGAGATTACACTAGAGTACAATGATCAGCCTTTTTACCCAACTAAGGAGTTTTCTAGAAATTCCACTGAGCTGAGAGTTAAGACATAAATAAAATTTTGACAGGTAAGGGAAAAGGACTGGGTTTGTGACAGGCAGCTTCTGTGTAGGAATGCTATGGCAGACTTCACATGACAGAAATTTGAACTTTATCTTCACAATTCAGATGTCAATTAGGTGGACTCTGGACTCAGATAACTCAGATTTAAATTTTGGCTTCCTATTTATTAGATGTGCAACCTGTAGTATATTGATTAATATAACTAACAGTCATATCTAATAATAATCATATCTAATAATAATAACTAATAATCACATCTATTCCAGTGTCAGTGTAAAAAGTGTACAGAGCCACACATTAAATGCCTAAAACAATGCCTTGTGAATTTTAAGAGCTTGATAAATAATTTCTAGCATAATTAGCAGCATATTATAAATTTAATGGCATCCTTCTTTTTTCAATTTGAGATCAAGGAATAATCTGAAATGTCCTAAGGAGGACAAAGATGGATTTGAACATTTCTCTTGGCATTAAGAGAGCAGATGATCCTGCTAAGTTAGAACACTTCACAACCAATGAAGATGTGCACTTGCACCCAAAATGATGAGATTAGTACTCAAAGACAATTACCTCTAATTAGGAACAAAAATTAAGGCACAGATTCGTTTGGGTATTTTCCTTATAATAACCCTGTACCATTTGTGTGAAATGCTAATTGCTATGATGATTGGAAGACAATAAGCTAAAAGAGCATTGAGTAAGATCATGGGTTAAGCAAATTGTCAAAATTTGTGCCAACGTTTGTCCACCTTTGATGGAGGTTTGAAGCCTAGCACTGGGCATTTCCCTGATGCTGGTATAAATCAAGATGAAAATGCCATGTAAGGGCATGTTGTAGATGCTCTTTATATCTCTCCATCCTTGATATATAGAGACTGGTTTATCAATTGGCAGCACTCTAAAAATATAGAACTTCTAGAACCAAATTCAACTGTAAGAATCAGAATGTGAATCTCAAAAACTCTCCACATTATGGGATCACCCACTCCAGCTTAAGGATCAGTCACTTCATATATGGTTTGGATTCCAGATCTGGACAGATAATGAGGAAATTGCACTTACTTGGTCACTAAATAAAGTTTTGAAAAATAAATCTTAGCTAAAATGTACCCCCAAAAAAGAAAGTCATGAAAATGGTTGTCCTACACTTTCCAAATGATAAAGCTTGTCCAGAAACTGAAAATAATGATTTCCCCTGAGATTATTCACTTAACTGTAGCAAACCTAAATTCGGATGAAGGTTTTCTGAATCAAAGTTCATTATTCCTTTTGGTGAGACATTGGGAAACCTGATTTCTAGATTTGTCTCATCTCTTATTACCTGGATGATGCAGGACATGTCCTTTTACCTCTGAGTATCAGTTTCCTTCTATAGTACATATTTTCTGACTTGGTGTCTCCAAACGACCTCCCAAAAGTCTTTGATCTCTCTGTATCTGGTCATACCTTGATCTTCCTGTGTGAATTTGTACAACAAGGAGGTGACACAGAATATATACAAGTGAAGTTTGCTCTGAATCCACCTTCTGAATTAGCATGACCAGCATATCTACTTAATTATTTCAGTCTTTTTTTAATTCAAGGGGAAAAATGTCCATCAGAGAATGACTTTCCATTAATTTCTGGCTTTGCTTGGTTGTCACATTAATTGCAGCTATTTTCATTGCTGATTAGAAGGCACATATGCTCTGGATTCAGTCTGATGATGATAAAAATTATTATCTGTTTGGAAATCTGCCTGTCTTTCCTATTCTGCCCACGTAGAATTTTAATAGCATTGAATCAGTCCCCTAATAAGAACTCTAATGACAACCTACATTTTAAAGTACTTTATACTTTTCAAAGCATTTTCAAGGGAATTATACACATGCATTATCTCATTGATCTTCCATGGCAGGTAGCAAAAGAGGAACATAGTGAATGACTCACATCAAAGCTCAGATTAGCTTCTCTGATTGAACAATGGATGCCCATTTTTACTCAGTACAGAGAAGAGATTTAGAGTCAAATATGACTATTATTTATTGCAAGTAGGTCTTCAACAATTTTGTCTAGACATTAACTCGTTTGCTCCTCAGTACTATGCTTGGAGATGGGTATCATGTGAGGGGAAGGAGGAGGAAAAATAACTTGCATAGGTGTAAGTGTAGCAATTTAGGCAAGGTCACTGGCTTGTAGAAAGAGAATTCAGAAGGCAAATCTGCAGCTTCCAAGTCCCACCCAGTCTTTTCTCATCCTGAAAAATGGAAACACAGCATTGTTTTTCTCTAGAAATGATGGGGAGGGTCTAGGCTGTGGAAAAGACAATGTCTTACATGCCCTCTGATACCTCTGTTGAAACTGGAATAGCCTCACTTTCTTTTGGTACCAGGAATTGAAGTCATGACCTTGCACTTGCCAGGCAGGTGATATATCAGCATCCCCTAGCCACACTATTAATAGGTGTCTCTGGAGTAATGCCTTCAAAAACAGCTTAACTGACATTGTTTTCCAGATTACCACTGAAGAGTGAATGTCATTAAGCTCACTTTACAGATGAGAAAACAGAAAACTGATTTCTCCCTGGTTTACTTAACTGGTAAATGGGCAAATCAGAAATTTACATGCAAAGCCTATACTTTTCACAAGCCACTACTGCTCTATAGTGACATTTACTTTATTAACTTCCTCTTGGGATTGTGGTTATCTGGGACCTTGATAGGTCACATTTGATTTTCATTTATCTGTAAATATGTATACAGATAGCTATTGTATAACTAATTAATTAAGGGGTGGGGGATGTAGCTCAGTGGTATTGCACTTGCCTAGCATGCACAAGGCCCCAAGTTCAACCCCCAGTACCAAAAAAAATAAATAAGACAAGTCATTTCAAAAGCAGTTAAACTCTTTCTAAAAACTATAAAATTAATTAATTAATTAATTAAAAACTGAGACACTGGAAAAGTTTGGGACCATTGGTTCTGGAAGCTGGGTGCCTGCCCCTCCCCCTTATGTCACTGGACTAGGCTCCAGAGGTTCCACGGGCTTGAGTGGACTGCGACCAGCAACCTTCATTCAACCAGGGGAGCCAGGCCCTCTGAAAGGGGAGCCAAGCACGTGCCACACTGCAAGGTGGGTTACAGCTCTCCAAGGCAGGCTCAGAAAGGTTTAGGACCATCAATCCTGGAGGCTGGGTGCCGAACAGCCCCCTTAGGATGCTGGACTAGGCTCCAGAGTTTCCATGGGCTTGAGTGGACTGTGCCCAGTGACCTTCATTCAACCAGCAGAGCCAGGCCCACCTAAAGGGGAGCCAGGACAGTGCAGCTACCACAAGGTGAGTTGCAGCTCACCAGGGCAGGTCTGGAAAACATTTGGGAACATTGATCCCAGTGGGTTTGGCTCCCACACAAGGGGAGCCAAAGCCAAGTGAGTTCCAGTAGCAGAGGGTTCAGAAGGTGATTTCCAACACACCCAGGGAAAGCTTTGGAAAATCGCTGGAAACATGAAAAAATAAGAAAATAACAAAACTAAAGACCAAAATGCAAACTCAAACCTCCAGCCTATCCCAAGAAAACCTAGGAGCCATGTACATAGAAGAAAATACTACACATACACCTGAAATGCCTGAAATGATATCAACTGAAATAAAGAAGCAGGTATGGGAAGCTGAGGGAACTCAAATCAGAAATATTCTCCCAGGTAAAAGAAGAAATGATAAAAGTAGTGAAAGAAATACTGAATGCATCCAACTAAGACACAGCTAAAAAATTAGAGGAACAAAACAAAATGATAGAATCTCTGAATAAACAGCTTAAGAGATGAACAGAATGCATTAAGCAGATTCGAAGAGATATACAAGAAATCTAAAAAACTTCCCAAACATGAGTATGGAAACTGACATACAGATTAGTGAAGCATACAGAACTCCAAAGAGCCATAACCAAAACAAAACTATACCCACACATATAATAATCACCATTCCAGAAATCCAACATAAGAATAGAATATTAAAAGCTGTTAGAGAGAAAAGAGAGGGCACCTATAAAGGAAACCTATCAGAATCACAACAGACTTCTCAACACAAACAATGACGTCAAGAAGAGCATGGAATGAAGTTTTTCAGATCCTAAAGGAAAATGACTTCCAACCCAGACTCATGTACCCTGCAAAAATGTCCTTTAAAATGGATGGAGAAATAAGACACTTTCATGATAAAGAACAGCTGAAGAACTTCATGATCACCAAACCAAACATACAAAGAATACTGAAATACATTCATATGAAAAACAAACATAGAAAGAATACTGAAAGACATTCTAGATACACATAGGAAAAAACCACTAAGCAAGACAGACAAACAGAATGGAAAGTTAAGATACAACATCAGAAAGATAACATGTCAACAATAAACCAATATATGACAATTATAATCATTAATGTAAATGGCCTCAATTCACCAATTAAAAGAAACAGACTGGCAGAATGGATCAAGAAACAATGTCCAACTATATGCTGTCTATAAGAAACCCATCTAATCCAAATGGAAACTCATAGACTGAAAGTCAAAGGATGGAAAACAATACTCTCTGCAACAGGAACTCAAAAAAAAGTGGGGGTAGCTATTCTGTTTGCAGACCATGTTAACTTCAAACCAAGAATGGTCCAAAGAGATAAAGAAGGTCACTACATACTAGTTAGGGGAAAACTGCAAGAGGAGGAGATAACAATCTTAAATATATATGCACCAAATTTGAGAGCACCCAACTACACAAAGCAAGTATTAACAGAAATGAAAAATCAAATAGCAATAACACAAGTATAACTGGAGAAATTAACACACCATTGACAGAAAGGGATAGATCAACTAGACAGAAAATCAGCCAAGAAATAACAGAACTGAATCACACCCGTGAACAAAGGGATTTGATAGATGTATACAGAGTGTTCCATCCAACAAAATCAGAATATACATTCTTTTCAGCAGTACATGGAACATTCTCTAAAATAGACCATATACTAACCCACAGAACATATTTAAGTAAATGTAAAAGAATTGAAATTGTCCCTTGCATGTTATTGGATCATAGCACTGTGAAACTGGAAATTAATGATAAAAGTAACTGCAAAACCCCAACAAACACATGGAAATTAAATAATATACTCTTGAACAATCAGTGAGTCACAGGGGAAATTAAAGAAGAAATTAAACAATATCTATAAGCAAACAAAAATACAAATACAACTTGCCGGAACCTGTGGGATGCAATGAAAGCAGTCCTCAGAGGAAAATTTATTGCACTGAGTTCCCACATTAGGAAAACAGAATGAACACAAATAAGCAGCCTGATATTACACCTCAAACATCTAGAAAAAGAAGAGCAAGCTAAGCCCAAAGCCAAAAGAAAGGAGGAAATTACAAAGATCAGAGCAGAAATTAATGCAATAGAGACTAAGAAAATAACTCAAAGAAATCAATGAATTGAAGAGTTGGTTCTTTGAAAAAATAAATAAAATTGACAAGCCCCTAGTCAACCTAATATAAAAAAGGAAAGAAAAGACTCAAATTCATGCAATAGAGATGAAAAAGGTGAAATCACTACTGACCCCGTGGAAATACAAAAGATCATCAACAGCTATTTCGAAACCTCTACTCTCATATGTGCGATAACACAGAAGAAATGGAAAGATTCCTAGAAACATATGAACCACCAAAGCTGGATCAAGAAGATGTAAAACTCCTGAATAACATGATTTCTATTATTGCAAGTCCCTACCAACAAAGAAGAGCCCAGGCCCAGATGGATTCACTGAGGAATTCTATAAGAAATACAAAGAAGACTTAATGACAACACTCCTCAAATCAACGTGGTACTGGAATAAAAACAGACTTGAAGATCAATGGAATAGATCAGAAGATACAACTATGAACACACTCAGTCACCTTATCTTTAATAAAGGGGCCAAACATGTTCACCGGAAGAATGATAGTCTCTTTAATAAATGACGTTGGAAAAACTGGCTATCCATATGCCAAAAACTAAACTAGACCCATGCCTATCATCATGCACTAAACTAAAATCTAAATGGATCAAAGATCTAAATATTAAAACAGAAACACTAAATCTGTTGCAAGGCAAAGTAGGTAAAAATCTTGAAGACATAGGGGTAGGTAGAAAATTCATGAACAAGAACCAAACTGCATGGGAAATACTTCCCAGAATCAATAACTGGGGTCATGTCTTATTAAAGAGTTTCTGCATGTCGAAAGAAATCTCTTGCAGAGTGAAAAGAAAACCCACAAACTGGGAAAAAATCTTAGTGAACTGTCCCTCAGACAAAGGACTTCTATCTAGAACTTATAAAGAATTTAAAAAAATCAGACTCCTGAAATTCAAAGACCCAATCCAAAAATGGGTATCCAAGATGAACACACAATTCTCAGATGAAGAAATATGAATGGCAAATAAATACATGAAAAAATGTTCATCATCATTGGTCATTAGAGAAATGCAAATTAAAACCACACTGAGATACCATCTCACTCCAGAAAGAATGGCCAGGATCAACAAAACTACCAACAACAAATGCTGGAGAGGCTGTGGGGAAAAAGGAACTCTTCTGTACTGTTGGTGGGAGTGTAAACTGGTGCAACCACTATGGAAGTCAATCTGGAGATTCCTCAAAAATCTGGGGTTGGAGGTCTCATTTGACCCAGTTATTGCACTTTTAGGCATATTCCCAGATCTGAAAACATCTTACCACAATTATATATGCACACTCATGTTTATAGCAGCACAATTTGTAATAGCCAGATCTTGGAAACAACCCAAGTGCCCATCAACCGAGGAATGGATAAAAAAATTGTGGTACTTTTATACAATGGAGTACTACTCAGCTATAAAGAACGATCACAATGAGATATTTATAAATAAATGGATGCATCTTGAATCTATACTCATAAGTGAAATAAATCAAACCCACATGTATAAATACCATATAGTCTCCCTAGTGTAAAGAAATGGTAAGAGTACAGAAGATTTCATGGTAGTCATGGTTCACCATTATTCTGCTTTGAAGTCTTATGTTTTCATTCATTGGTTGGAATGGTTTTATTCTGTTTTGTTTGATCTTAATATATGTGATGGTATGAATAGTTACTCTGAAGAAAAGATAATATGGCAGCCATTGTTGATTTGACATCATCTTGCTCTGAAGTCCTACCATGCTCTTGTTTTTCTATTACCATTGGTTCTGTCACATTGTGTCTTATTGGATTTTAATATGTATGATAGTATAAACAATTTTTTATGGAAAATGAGATAATATAGTAGCCATTGTTCATCTTCAGTTATTTGGTTCAGAATGCCTTGCAATACTTTCATTTTCTTGAGTGGTTTTATTCTATTTTGTTATGTTTTACATTATTGTGTGTAAAGCTAAGCTCAACTATTTCAAAGAAAGAGACATTATGATAGCTACTGTTAATATCCAGTTGTCTTGTTGTGAAGTGCTGTGTTGCTTACATTGTTCTCTTCTGATCTGCTTAGATCTGTCCTCTTTTGTTTTATTCACTTTAAAACAAAAAAAAATTAAAAAAAACTGAGACATTCTTCTAGGAATATGTTCACAAGAATTAAAAGCAGGATCACAAATAGATATCTGTACATTATGTTCAAAATACCTTTATTCACAGTAGCCAAGTAGAGTAGTCAAACAGAGACAAAGAACAAAAGGGATTACTAGAGGTAAAAAGGAGTGAATCATGTGAAGTTTGTGTCTAATAATGAGTATACAATTTCAGTCTGGGATAATGAAAATGTTCTTGAGAGGAGTCACAGTGATGGCTTCATGACAAACTGACTCAAGATTTTAAAAAGCCAAAATTTAGAAAAACAATATTCTTGGAGCACTTTAATTTTCATGGATGGCAAGACATACAGTGATAGAGAAGATATGGGCAATTATTTCAAGAAGACTAGCATCTATCTGGAGAAGGGCACATACGCACAACTAACAATAGAATACAGTTCTAATAGCTCTAATGCGAGATATTCTAAATCAAAAAGTCCTCTTCAATGTCAACACCTGTCTGTTAGAACACTAACAACTTTAAAAGTGCTGCAACACCTTGTAATGGAAGCCATTACTCATTTCACAATCTAAATGCACTGGTAAGACTAAGCATCCATTCATTATTCATATGTTAAATCTGTGTTTTTATTCATGGAAACAAATGCATTGGATAAACACTAGCAGGAGACAAGGTTTAAGGTTTCAAGACAAAGAGACGATAAGGTTGTCTGTGGCCCTAGCATCACCAGACATCTGGGAATGCACGGAGCAGGTGGGTCAGAAGTGGATGCAATAAAGAATTACTCTGTAAGATGAGCACACAATGCAGGGAGGAATTCAGGGAACCATATGCGTGGACACAGGACAGTCATAGCAGGTGACTCAGAAAGTAAGAGCTGTGCTGATTCTTGAAAAGTGAGTATGGTTTGGCCAGATGTACACTACATGGAAGGAATCTAGAGGACAGTAGGAGAAAGAAACTGAGGTCTAGAGGACTAAACCAGGGACTGCCTTAACCATCTAATGGTGAGACTGAGCAGAAATGCAATAGCCAAATTACACCAAGCCAATCACTTGGTGTTGCACACCATTGCTACAGTGTGTCTTTAAAGAGTTTTAGATAAAAATGGTTCTATGGACATTCGATCTCAACTTGGCAATTTTGGAGGAGATATATTAGAGTCATGAATCTTAGAAAAAGATAATAATTAATAATATAATCTGAGTAAAAAATAATGCAAGTATAACCCATGTTGATAGTGGAGGGACTGGAGAGGCAGGAATTACTATAGAAAGTAATAAAGTGGTTTAGTTGACAAGAGTTGATCATAAATTAATGGAAAAAGAATGAGTAAAACATGACATCTTCTCTCAAAGAATGCATATAATTTAATTCTATTAGCTCCACTCTGAAGATGTATTTGAAAATTGGGGTTAGATGGGATGTGCTTTTCTGTCAAACATCATGTAGTTTTTACCTTATAGCAGATAGCTCTCATTTGTTAAAACCATCTATTATAACCTAGAAAAAAGTAAATGAGTTATGCGAAGGGGCTCACTTACTGAGAATACTGCACAAATAATCATAGAACATAATGCTAAAGGGGAATAAATAATAAGCACCACCTCTTATTGTTTTTGTATTCCTCAAGCATAATGCTTTTCATATAGTAGATCCTCAAACAATGTTTTTAAATAAATAAGTGAAGAAATGAGCTACAGGATATTTTATAAACAAGGGCTGTTTCAATGGCTTGTAGAATTCTGGTAATTCTTTCATGAATACTGTTTTATATGAGAGGAGGGGAGAAAACTGAAATCATACCTGGGGCTTGATCTAGGTAGAACAGTGTATGTTTATGAAGCACATGTTATTATACATTGTAGTATGTTCTAAATAATACTTTACATCTAACACACCCGAGCTAGCACACTATTATGTTATTAGCCTGGAGAAAGAATTATTGACCATTTTGAAATGAGTTGCATGAAAGAACTAATGAAAAGAAGCAGTCTGTTCCCCACTGTCCATGCTGATGAGGGACCCCATTGCCTCTGGAAGCTCCAGGACTGACACCTGCAAGACAACAGGAATTTACAACTTCACAACTCACATCCCCACTGTCAAGACAAACTTGAAAGCTCATCCACTCTTTGCCCTCCTCTTGAGAAGTGAGCAACGACTCAGCCACCTGGGGGTACAAAAGGGACAGGAGGCACCAATGGAGTTCTAGGAGGCAGACACCAGATGCCCACTGCAGTACTTTGAAATCAGCCAGACACAGCCTCTGGTCCATCTCAGAAAATAAACATAAAGTAGAACACTGTGAAGAGTGCTCAGAGAAGCATCTTGGACTGAATTCCATCTTTAGCAATAAAAGAGAGAAATTGTGAATAAAAATAGCATCAGTGTAAAATAATGGAGACAATAGAAGCAGCAGGTAGGCTGACTGAATTTGGGTCCAGCAGATTTCTCTGTGACACATTCCCACTAGCTTGAAGCCTTAACTCTCAGAAGTCCCAGCCCAGGGTGGAGGAGCTGCTGGTCCCTGTCTCCAGGTATTGACCTCCAACATCCAAACCTGTCATGGGTCACTTTTCAGCTCAGACTCCTCTAAGGTTCCTCCATAATCACAGGCTGAAATTCAGACTCATTGGCAGCCAGCTGAGCCCCCATGTGGGGCTCTTGCCTGGCCTTCCATGGTTGCCCCTCTTACTTTGCGATCCAGTCACACTAACTGGGTGCTGCTCTCCAAAAGAATTATGTCCTAGTTCAGAGCTATGAGGCCTTCCTATCAGCAGCTCCTTTTTAGGATTCAGCTCACTTACAGCAGTTTATTTCTTGGCTTGCTTTCCTTTTCATGAGATCCCAGGTTCCACAAAGATAAGCGGTCCTTTCTTTAAATCTTGGAACTCTGTACATAAAGGACACCAGGCACAGGCAGCATCAAATAAAATGAGCCCTCTACTTGTACTTTTAGGGATTCACATTCATAATTTAGAACCATTTCAATTTTTCGAGTGTATCCACTTTATTTGATGGACTAAAATTCTCAACAACGCAGGGTACTTTGAAAAGTCCAATGCATGTATATAAATCAAAAGGAAAATACTGAAAAGACTATAGCTATATCATATAGCCATATAGCCTGAGGATTGCAGGTTGTTGCAGGCTGGGGTGTAGCCCCTGAAAAATTCATGACTACCCCAGAATGTGGCCATATTGTGCAGTAGGTCTTTAGAGGAATAATTACGATGGAATTCCATAACCAAGATGAGCCGAATCCTACATGATTACTGGCATCCCAACACGAGTACGAAATTTGGATGGAGAGAAACACAAAGAAGAGGCCAGGTGAAACCAAATGGAGAAAATGACTATGTAAAGCAGAGATGATTCAGAGATAGCCAAGCCTGATAACGCTTTCTAGGCTTCCAGCATCCAGAACTAAGAGAATATACATTTCATTTGTTTAAGAAATTGAGCCTGTAGCACTTTTTATTACTACATAGTGATTACATTTATCATGGGGAATTGGTATATGAATATAATACACCTCAATTTTTGCACTCCCCTGTCCCACTCCTTCCAATTCTTGGTGCCTTTCCCATTTGCAAAAGCACACCTTGAAACTACAATTAAAAAGTGAAGTAAGTCACACACATGAGCTTCAATACTGTATGGTTTTTCACACATGAGAAACTCAAAACACATAAAGAGCAAAACATAAAGAGCAAAACAGATAAACAAGAAAAAGGGAAATCTTTTTCACATTATGGGGGAACAGGAGATAAAAGGAGTAGGGAGGTAAAGGTGAGAAAAGGGTTGGATGAAAAAGAATTGAAGAAAAAATGTAGTACTTCTTCCAACAGATCTTGTAGCGCATTCATTCCAGAGAGGCTGGGATGTCTGCATAACTGTTTGGGATGGATTTGTCCCACTGCATTCCCAGGCTTCTTCCAAGCCACAGAACCTCTGTGGGAGACCCATCGCACTCTCCAAGAGGAAAAGGTTTGGGTCTTAAGGTACACTTTGTCTGTACCCAGGGGTCATGTCTTCCTCTTTTCCATTGGAAATTCTTCCCATCAGAGCAAACCCTTCAAGTTCAGCTTCTTATTGATTCTTCTCTCTCATGGTTACATCAGGAAATGGGGCTATGAGAGTTAATTCCTTGGGCTTGTTTCCTCATAAAGTCATGCAGAACAAATGAGACATAATTTATTTTGCCTTGGCTATTAATATTTTATGTTACCCCCAGTGATAAATTTAATAAATCAAAACTTTCTTCCACCTGAGATTTGTTGACTATTACTAGGGTATTTTTAGTTATGAAGCAATTTAAATAAAATATGTCTATTTTGTGAACTTTGTACTGTCATATTAATTTGCTCTGGCTTTTACTAAAAAGGAAAAAAATAACTAGCAGAAAATATTGAAACTGCTTCTATATTTTCATCTCATTTTCTGTTGTTGAAAACCATAACTCATCATCATCATCAACATCATCATCACCCTTATCTCTACAGCATAATTACTGGGATGATTAAAGAAGAATTCAAGGTCTTGAGTTCATACAAATAGTGAATGGCAGAATTGTGATTTCACCACGAGGCTCTCTGATCTTCCAAAACTTACTTGCTAAATATACATCCTGCCTTGTCAGGGAAAGTACATGGTGGTTGACACAGTTGGACATTCAATCATGCATATGCTGCCTGTCATCTTGTGGTTTAAAATGCCTCCGAAGACTGCATCTTACCCAGGGATAGACTGGGAGACTCAATTTTCACCATATCTTCAGCAATGTGTTTATGGTTATGAAATGGAATTAAAACTTTGTGAACAATGTCAGAGAACAACAGGAAAGATTCATTCCACCTTGTTGCACAGGAAAACAATTCATGCATAAGGTAGAGATTTGATTAAATGAGTTTACCTCTTAAATTTTACAGCCTTTGCTGTTCTGACCAAGATGTCACTGTCAGTTCTTCCTCCTGAGAAATCCCTCAGACATCAATCATCTCACTTAAACCTCTTCTTTTACAGGGGGAAGTAGAGGCAGGAGAAGACAGTGGGCCATCTGATATCCCTTGTCTAGTTTGTGGCTGGGGTAAGGCAAGGATTCATTGTGTATCATTTTTTCCTCTGCCATTTCTTTTCAGTTATCTAACCAAGGGAGTGGGTTCTTCTTCTGTGGACTTTGTTCTGCAAGTGATGAATCCAGGGTAACAAGAACATTAACAGAGTACAAAAATGTAGTTGAGCTTCTTTCTTTGTGACAGAAAATTCCTAGAAAGTGTGGAATCATTAACCTCAGCTTTCATGGAAATAGCTAAGAGTGAAAGAGTACAAACACCCATATTTTAACGTTTGGTCACTTATTTTGAGTGACAGAATTCATAACTTAAGCCAATCTTGAAATATCAGCTTCCTGACACCTTTGCATTGTGGTTCATGAACTCACCACTTGAACTTTTGAGATACAGGGATGTTTGCTGAGCAGAAGTTGTTGAAACATTGAACCCACAGCCAGAATATTAACATTTTTGTGGCGTGAGCTCATGTTGTGCACTGAGATGTCAAGCTGGGAGCTGTGATGAGGGCTCAGCCCTCACTGAGGTGCACGTTCCACAATAGGAGGAAAACGTAAACCAGCCACCAAAGGGAGACCACAAAGTTGCCCATATAATAATGCTGTAATGAGAGCTGTATTAAATGCTCATTATGAAAGTCAGTGGGTTCCTCAGGGTAATAAAAATTAAGTTGAGATAACTCAAGTCAAACCTGCTGATACCAGTTTTAAACTCCTATGAAACTTCTTTTTATAAATGAGAAAACTTAGCGAAGCCCCTACATTAAACAGCACACTTCAGATTCAAAGCTTGAACTAAAATTCTACCCTAGATCCTCCCCTATTGTACCACAGTTGGCATGCTCAGGCTTCTAGCCTTTACTGTGTTATCCCTGGCTGTATTTTTGATTTTCTGAAACACTATCAAATATTGCAGAAAGAATCTGATGATTTAGATTCTGGATTCAAACTCTAACCTTTTTACCTGTTGAATGATCCCTTAGAAAAATCATTTTAAGTTCCTGGGCTTCTCTTTCTTTAATAATAAAGAGAAAATAATGTTATGAATATTATGGGGTTTCTTCCAGATCAGAGAGGAAATACAAAAGATGTTCCCTTAAAATAATAATAGTCACAAAATCAAAAATAATAAGCAAAATGTTACAGTTTGTTGAACACCTACCATGTGCTACTCACATCAATGATTACATTTATATACTGCTATAATTCTAGAGGGTAGGTGCAATTATTGGCCTCATTTGGAAAGGAAAGTGTGAATCTGAGTATTAAAATCAATTGTCCAAGCAAAGACACTGAGTGACAGAAATAAAATAAAAGTCTGCCGAGTCTCAGAACCCACACTCCTAATCACCACACTCTCGCCCCTCTGCCCGGTATTGTCTCTGAGTAGAGCAGGAAATACAAGTTGGTCCTTCCAACATAAACTTTCTGACTACTTTGCTGGTACTGGGTAGTTGAGAAGCTACACACACACACACACACACACACACACACACACAAACTACAAACTCTCCTTCTTGGGCTCCTGGGCTTGCGGGCTGCCCTGTTTCCAGGTGTTCTGTGTGGGCTGCTTTTGCTCACTTGCCATCAGTATTGCTTCCTCCAGCTGCAAAGTTGTACACAGAGCTGAGCTTATTTTCAGTAGCATTTATTTTTTGAGCTGAAACCAGAGCAAATGGAAAGGTCACTGCACTCAGGTCTGAGAGCATCCAACTCTTATTTTTTTTTTGATATCACAATTCTAACCATAAATTTGTGGAAAGAGAATAGAATGGCATGAACAAAGCAACTAGAATGGTGAGGAAGGAGGAAAACAGTCGTGAACCTGGCTGGCTCTGTTAGAGTTTTGTCTAAATATAACCACACAACAAGCTCCTTAGAGCCCTACTTGTTTACTTATTTTGTGACAGTTTGGCTTCCCTAAGGCACTACGCCATTTCCCGTGAACATCTTTACATCTGCTGAGGCCTTTGTCTTTAAAGGAACTTTGTGAATCTCTGTCCATCTGTGTATCAACTGCATCAGGTTCCATCTTTTCTCCTCTTTGGTTTCTTGAAGACTTTTCTGATTTCTTCCTTCCCAAGCCTATTCAGTTTCAGATAAATATTCCAATTCTAAATGCAGAGAAGTTAAAATCCTAGCCCAACTATACTAGTCTGGCACTTTACCTGAGGTTCTGTGTCCTTTTAATTGAGAGGAGCATTGTGACATACTCAGTTGAGAAGATTCATGCAAGAAAATGACATTATCCCTATATCACTTCCCACCTCAAAAATCATTTGATTATCACATTTACTTAAAGTAGATGATGTTATTGTCACCATTTTAACTGTAAAAAGCAAAATTAAAAACTTGAACCTCAGGAAATAAAATTATTTCTTCTCATTTAAAATTAATAAAAACTAGAATAAAGGCTTCCACTATACACTGAATGTTTTCTGCTTTTCCATGGATAAAAATAACCCAACTCGTGGTGGCACTGACCTTTTACGTCACTTGCTCTAACTGTCCTCATTTTAAGGATGATGCCCAGGATAACAGAAGCTACTCAAACCCACATGGCAATTGCAGGTGACTGCAGATTCTGAATGCACCAAGGGCCCAGGAATGAGAGGACACTTTATTTTGATAAATACATCAAAAAGTTGTTGTTCATCTGTCTAAAAAGGTTGTGTTCAGAAAAGCTAAATATTTGTAGTTGACAAAGGAAAACTGAATTTGTTTGTGCCTTCTTTGACAAATTGGTTACCTCATGTAGAATAATTGCTGCTTTTACTCCCAGTACTTGAGTTCTACTCTGCACATTCCTGAGTCACAGCTTAGTCAATGCCTGGATTCAGTTGGCAATGTTCTATTTATGGTAGAAAATAAAAGGCTGCAGTGATTTGAATATGAAGCAGTTTTCTTCCTCTGAATGTGGAACGCTTACCAC
Organism: Hydrochoerus hydrochaeris; assembly: GCA_004027455.1. Lineage (NCBI taxonomy): Eukaryota > Metazoa > Chordata > Mammalia > Rodentia > Hydrochaeridae > Hydrochoerus > Hydrochoerus hydrochaeris. The sequence continues at coordinate 56,026 of PVLA01006092.1, read as the reverse complement.
TGGAAATCTTCACACCTCTAACCTAGTTTCAAGTAAGAGGAAACTGATTCCCTGGAAACAGTAGTGTCTTCTTGCGTGTCTGTCCTCTATCTTGGCCTCCCCACTCAGGGACACATTTCAGAAGGGTCTGCCTGAGTCTGGAGGGCAGCTCTGGATCTTTCAAAAACTCTTACTCGCATATTAGAAGCATGAAGCATTGCTTTCTGCCAATAGAAGATCGGGTCATATTTAATTGTCTTAGGGTTCTCAAGGTGGCTACTGATTATGGTAAATCTGCTGCATGAAAGAATTACCTTTGATTCCTTTCTTAGTGTACTAAGTGTGCTGGATATAGTTTGTCAGGAAGGGCACAAAACAGCACACTCAAAAGGTCCTGAGACACACACTCAGCAGAGCAGAATTCAAGAAACAGCAGGTTCACACACAGAAATGGAGTTTGTGGAGCTGAAGGTCAGGAAAAGTGGCTTTCAGTGCTTACACTGCCTCTGGTGGTGGCTGTCTTCTCCCTGTCTCCACCACTCTCAGCTGCCTAGGATACTGACCATGATACCCATAGTGTATAGGTTTTGTTCAAGGCTGTCAGAAGCTGGGACAGTGATAAGCTAAGTCACAGCCCCTAGGTCATAGTTAAAACCTTCGTGTTACTCATGAAAATCCTGCTTCAATATTTCTAGTCCCACTTGTAGCTAATAGAGTCCTGGAGACAGTGTTCTTACCAAAATAGAAAGAAGGTGAGAAGGAGAGAGGAAAAAGAGAGGAAAAGAAGTAAGACAATATCTGGTGGCAGCTTCCAGGGTATATATTTTAATAACTGAAATGGCACTGAACATTGCTATTTCTTATTGATGAGAAAATGAATGTAAGGACTTAATGTTTAGAGTTGAAGAAATAATCTTGCAATCGTGAGGCAATTGTTACAATAAGAAAGTTAACATGCTGAAAATCATAGAAAGTAAAGGTGCTAACATCTTATATTTCAATGGCATTGTTGATCTGTGAAGGAACTTTGGAACTGCATACTTCTTATTAAATAAATAATAACTGTTTTTATTATTTATGCCACTGATGTTTGGACCTTTTGTCATTTACAGACAGAATAATTCTTGTTACACTAACAAAATTACTAATTACTTCTGTCTTTCTTTTACCTCTCCTTCTTGCCAAGCTGTGCTATTGAATCTTTTCTTGTACTGACTTTATACCTGATTTATGCATGTTTATAATTAGAGCTACTGGCATTGAACTAGATTGTTATAGCTAATGTTAAGAGACTTTCTATGGCATGAAAATATGATTAACGGGTTTTATAATTTATAGTAAGTAAATTAAAAAGTGCTATTGCCCCTGTGAGTTGTTTTCCTATCCATGGATGTCAGTTAAGAGATGGAGTGATTCTATGTGACAGATAGAATAATGGGTTTCTCAAGCTGTTCAGCTCCTAATCGCCAGGAGTTCTCAGTATGCTACTTCATACAACGAAACACAGAGTGACTGCATGAAGAATCTTGAGATAAATTATTCCACATCATTTAGGCATATCCAAAGTAGTCACAGGACTATTGATGAGAGGGACATAGTGAGATAAAAGTGAGAGAAGAAAGCATGACAGTAGAAGTGGAGGTGAAACATCTTACATTGCTAGCTTTCAAGATGGAGCAGGTGCCATTTGCCACACAGTGCATGGAGCCCAAGGAAAGTGAAAACTGCAGCAAAATCTCTAGAAACAAATTTGTGTTGTTTTAAGTCATGAAATTTATGGCAATCTCTTAAAGCAGCAATGGGAATCTAACATGTTAGAAATAGTTATGAATCTTACAGCTAATTAAAAGTGGGTCACAGGCAATTAAAAGTGGGTCGAAGTGGCATTCGGTTGCTTGTTCTTTGTTCTCACTTCTCTCCTATCAATCTAGTAATTCCAGAAAAGGTCTGCCAGTCATCAAGGAAACCAGAGCAAGGAAAAGACATGGGTGGGGCCCAGGTAGTGTAGAGTTGTAACGGAAAATGCCTCCCCGCCCACTCTTCCTGTAGCCAGTACACTTCAGTTTCTTAGCTGCCCAGTTAAGACTTCTTGTTCCAGTTCTGGTCACGTCTGTCTCTGAGAAAATGGCTGGTCAGAGTGATGGACAGCTGGTCACTATGATGTACATTGTATAAACCGGTCTCAATGGACAAGCCATTCTGCCTCTGCCTGCTTTCGTATCTCCTATCAACCCTAGACTACCAGAGATCAGGCTCTGATATTCTGGGAATGATCTTGATCAGCATTCGTGGATGTAAGTAAATCTGCCTCCAAATCCTAGGTGTCGTTTTGGTGTTTCTGCTCGCCTTTGCAGTCTGCAGAAGATTTAGGGGGTTTTTTATTACCATGTGTTGTGCAGCCTTATCCCGACTGACACACCAGCTCACAGTCCCAGGCTCTTGCATAGCTGCTGGAACATAGTGGTTCTATGTATTTCTGAGTTAGTATACAAAAAGACATAACACCTAGACAGCAGTAAGTTCTCAACACCAGGAATTATGTAATGATTTTTTAACTTATTTAACTAAATAATTAGCAGTCAATACATTTTATTTATGATGATGAGGTTCTCACTCCTTTTTAAATATCCTTTGTTTTATTTCCAGTTTTATTGTTGTATAATTGAGGATAAAATCTTGCATGGGGTTAGGATGTATTGCATGATATTTTAAGATTAGTTAAATCATCAAATTTTTGAATGATCACCACAATTAAGCCAAGTAACACAAATTGTGTGAGATGATGAGTGTGTCAGAGCAATTCTAGGCCTACAGTATCTCCTCAGCAAGTGCTGTGAAAGAACACATCGGGTGATACATGGTCAACTGTACCTGATGTTGTCCTCTGTGAACAGTTTACGTCTAGTGTAGTCTAGTGGTTAGACATCGACATGCAGCTACAATGCCTGTGAAAATGTCTCGCCTTTGTCAGTTCTAGTCTTGGGGACTCTTTTCTTTATCAGCACATGTTTGGAACCCAAAAAGATTACATTCACCTTGGATGGCTGGTTCCAGAACATAAAGCATTTTAACTCTTGTCTTATCCCTTTCCTCCTTTTCCCCTCCCACTTCCTGCTTCTCTCAATTCCCTCCCATTTTCTAATATCTATTTTTTTTATTTTGCTCATCAAATTAGTTGTATTTTGCAATTCTCATGTAAGAGTTTCCATGTGATATTTAAGCTCGTGTGCTGATTTATTTTATATAACATTATGATCTCAAAGGGTATCAATTTTCCTAAAAATGATTCTAGTTTACCTTTCTTTATTGGTACGTAGCACTACATGGTATATAAATATATTTTCTTTATCCCTTCATCTGTTGATGGATATATAGGCCATTTCCAATCCAGCTATTATAAAGTCTGCTTCTGTTATAAACATAGATATGCATGTATTGCTTAATATGTCTTTAGCTCCTTCAAGAAAATGCCTAGAAGGAGAATACCTGAGTTGAAAAGAATTTGTCTTTAATTTTTTGAGAAAACTTTATACTGTTTTATACAGTTGTTGCAGTTTACATGCCCACCAACAATGTAAAAAGGTCTTTTCTCCTTGTACCTGTCTCAGTATTTTCTATTATTTGATTTTCTGATATTAGCCATTCTTTCTGGAGTAAGATGGACTTTTAGTGTTGTTTTAATTTGCATTTCCCTAATGACCAGAGATACTGAATACTTTGTCACATATTTATTTGCCATTTTTACTTCATCTGAGAAGTATCTGTTCATTTAGGTTATCTATTTTAATGGAATTTTATGTTGGAAGGCTTAATTTTCTTTAGTTCTTTACATAATCTAAATATTACTTCTCTGTCCAAAATATAGATGACAAAATTGTTCTACCTTCCTGTGAGTTGTCTTCTTACTTTTTTGGTTGCTTCCTTTGGTGTGTGGAAGCTTTTTAATTTGGTATAATTCCATCTGTTGATTTTTGGTGTTATTTCTTATGCAATTAGGGTTATGTTCACAAAGTCCCTGTGTCTATGTCTTCAATAGTTTTACCTATTTTATCTTCTAGTACATGAAATGCTTCTGCTTTGACATTGAGATCTTTAATCAATTTTGGTTTTAGATTCCTGCATAATAAAAGTGGATGCAGATTCAGTCTTCTGAGTGTAGACATCCAGTTTACCTGGCACCATGTGATAATAAGCATATCTTTCCTCCAGTGTGTGCTTTTAACCACTTTGTCAAAGATCGTATTGTTGAACGTGCCTTGGGTTGTTTCTGCTTCTTCTGTTCTGTTTCATTGATCCCTATGTCTGTTTATATGCCATTACACCATTGTTTTTATCACTGTGAATTTGTAAAATAACTTAAAGTCCAGGATTGTGATGCCCAGGCCTTGCTCTTGTTTCCCAGAAGTGCTTTTGCTATTCTCAGTCCCTTTTGGTTCCACATAAATTTTTGGAGTTTTCTCTAGTCCTGTGAGGAATATTGTTGCTATGTTGATTAGCATTGTATTTGTATTAGTTACCTTCTTGTTGCCGAGATAAAATATCTGTTGCACACACCTTAAATATGGAAAGGCATATTTTAGCTCACAGTTTGTGAAGGTTCAGTACACAATCAGCTCACTCCAAAACAGGACAATATGCAGAGGGACATGATGGACGAGGAACATTTCATGGCAAATGAAAGCAGTAAGCAGTGAGACTTCCTTCATCTTTCCCTTTTCATTCAATCCAGGCAACAAGTCTATCGGTTGGAGTCTCCCACACCTAGATTGGGACTTCCCTCTTCATTAAGTCTATTGCCTATACCCAGAACTGTGCTAAACCAATCAGTGCACTAACCTAGCATCACACACCCATGATCTAGTCACCCCAAAAGTCCCACCTATGAATGCATGAACCTCTGAGGGGAATATCTTGATACAAGCTGTAACAACACTGAATCTGTACATCAATTTTGAGAGTATGGCCATTTCGACAGCATCACTTCTTCCTATCCAGATACAGGGGATATGTTTCCATTTTTTAATGTCCTCTTGTATCTCTTTTCTTACAATCCTGTAGTTTTCATAGTAGAGAGCTTTCACTTCTTTGGATAGGTTAATTCCTAAGTATTTATTTTTTTCTTGATGCTATTGTGATTGGTTTCCTAATTTTCTTCTCAGTGAGGCTATTATTGCTTACAGGCTATCCCTATAATGTTGTCTGTAAAATGAACAATCATAGTGCTCTTCTCCTAAGTTTGTGGTTGGACTAACTGTAATTGTTTGTAAAGTGTTCACTAGATAAAAAGAGCCAATCAAAATATTTGACAGAGAAGTTCTGACTGACTTAAGTGGATCAAGTCATCAATATGTTGAAGAGGCAGTTAATGGAGTTGTCTGACTACTGGTTTAACCACCTTAAAGCCAGAGCCATGTGGAGAGAACACTGTAACCTGTCTGGGAAAATACTTCTGCAAAAGTAGTCTTTAAGGAAGAATTACATAAAGGGTTGTACATGGCACAGAGACTGTGTCTAGAGGGGCTTTTCCTAAGAAAAGTAACTAAATGAAGATCAAGTACACACACACACACACACACACACACTCACATCAGTGGTAGAACCAGGATATGAGCCATTGGGCTAAATCTAAAAAAGGGAACTTTTGGAAGAAAATCTGGAAAAATACATTAATTGAGCCACTGCTGTGTTCTACTTACTAATATCTTGTCCATTTTATAAACAGAACATCAGTGAATTTAAGTGATTTGGATGAGTTACATAATAAGATATATGTGATGATGAGATCTGTCTCATGTCACTAATTTTAAATTTTTATTTTCTGGAAATCAGCTACCACAAGCAACTCTGTTTCTTGTGTTTCCCAGAGTTTTATCATCCCAATCTATCCAGACTGCATCAAGGGCATAACTGTATTTCACGGGTAAGTCAATCTATTCAAAATTTATTATAATTTGTGGAAAATGCTTGAAGGCTTTAAAAGTCTAACAATAAAACACCCTGAAAGTTGCAGCTTCTGTGAAAATTGCTGAGATTAATATCTTCAGAGTTGGAATCTGTCACACAAATTTTCCATGTTTTATGACCATCATATGGAGATTTTGATGTTGATGGTTTTGGTTTTTTAATGAATAGTAATGGATGCATCTGGAATCCTAATGAATGTAAGCAAAGAATATCCCGAGAGGTTATAATTTCCCTTGATGTGACATTCAACTTCTTATTATAAATCAGTGTCTACTTATTTAAATATATCATGTTTGAATCAATTCATTCATTCATTCAACAACCTATTATTGAGATATAATATATGTGAGAAATTATTGTGGACATTGGGGACATAAAGATGAATAAAAAACAGCCCAAAAATTTTAAAGCACAGTTTATAGTAGATAAGTCACTTGTTAAAAATTTTCGTGTGTTGGGGGATTTAGCTCAGCAGCATAAGTGCCCACCTGCCAAGCGCTAGGTCATGAGTTTGATCCCTAGTAGAAAAAGACAAAAAAGAAAAAAAAATCCTGCATTATAGAGAAAATTAAAAAATGAGTGCATAATGTAAAATTTTAGTGCCACTTTATATTTTCACCAAAAATTTTAGGGTTTTATTTTCTTTCAAAGGTAGGCAATAAGATTCATAACTGGGAGCTAGAGACACTTTTATTTTATAAGCTGATTTGTATGCAGGTGTTTAAAATACATTACCTGGCTCATAATATATGTGCAATCAATGTTATTGAATATAACAAGAACACAAAACAACAGAAGGACAGTCTATGTAACAAATGACACTGGGAAAATTGCATGTCCACATGGAGACTGAAGTAGAAAGAAGAAACTCAAAGGATTAGGGTGCTATCACCAGTATAGTAATTGAAGCTCAAATTGTTATTTGCTCAATAATTAAAATCCAAACTTTGTTTAAATTTATTTCATTCATTCAACTCACTGTTATTGAGTACACACTATGTGTTAGTCTCCACATTTAAGACTGCGGTAGTATGAACTAGAGTTTCTCCACTCCTGAACTTACAGTTTATACTACACTGTCCATATAATGAAGCAAATAAATCCCAAATTTAATGAATAGAATTGTCCCATGAACCTTCTTTAATTTTTTCAATTGATTAGTTATTCTTTGAATTTTGAGTATGCTGTTCTAGTTCAGCAAGATATTTTGGTAGAGGCAAGGAAAATTTTAAGTATTTTAAGTAGCATTTATAAAAATATTTCTATCAATCCACCCAAGCCAAAATCTTAATGGAATTTTTGGAATGGAGAGTCAGTATCCTCTTTTTCATATTTCCATTAGATAATAGCCCAGACAAAATTGTTTTTTATTGCGTTATTTTATTATATGGGATCTCTGAATTCATTGGAAATGTACAAAATTTCATTCACTCATTCAATGAAAATTTGCTAGCACTTACAAAAGGTAATTATCTAGTGTTCACTTAGGTTCTTCTGTAAGGGACCTACTGCCGCATGAAGTCACTGAGTCCACTGTGCAGGGTTTTTTCTTATGCACTCCAAATCCTCCCTGCAGCTTGCTCTCCTTCATCCTAGCTTAGTTACTCATTGTGAATAAATGTACATTTTCTTTTCAATAATTTGAATTTTCAAAAGCAGAATATGTGCTGATACCACCATTCTAAGCCATCTCAGAATTTTAGTTATCCTTTTACCTCTATTTCATAAGTTAAAAGCATAAAAATAAAACGGTAGGAAACATAATTTCAGAATAACTTACCATAGTGTAAGAAGCAACACATTAACATATAATCTGCAGTACTTTTACATGTGTGTGTACACATATAATTTATCAAAATATCTTTTTTTTTTTTTTGGTACTGGGGATCGAACTCACAACCTCGCGCCTGCCAGGCAGGGACTTAAGCCACTGAGCTCAATCCCCAACCCCTATCAAAATCGCTTAATTAAAGTTTATATGGTATATTTTATAACCACCTCCCATTGGTGGATAACAATCTAAAGCTTCATTTTTATGGCTGTAATGTACATCCTAGTGAAGACTACAATGCATTTAGCCAGTTTCCATTTAAAACTTTTAACAGCCCAAAATGAAAATCAAACTTGCAATAACATCATTGCACATTTGGACAGTTCTTTTACTGAAATAAATTTCCAGGAGTGTGAGAGTTGTAGGATGAAGCATGTGCAACTGTTAAGGCCCTGGTGTGTCATTCTCAAGGTGCCTCATAAAATACTGCAGCAGTCAGTGTTCATCAGGGCGTGGGAGGGACTTTTTCCCCCCACCCCATGCTAACACTGGGCATTATCATTTTATCTTGTGAAAAAGGGCACAACCTGCCACTCTGTTGTCCTGGAGAAACATTGCAGTTTGCCAGGATCTCACAAGATTAGCAGTTAGTAACTGATCTTGGCATTTGCAGTATGATATGACTGCTGCGGAGTAGAACAGAATCCTATCTTCCTTGTTCTCATTCCAATTTCCCTTCACCCTGTGATTACAAGGAGGATTTTGGCAGCACCATCAACTGATTTATCATGCAGAGATTTGGGTCACAGCACTCATCCACCCAGTCCCTTTCTTCTAGATCTTCTAATGTTGACTTTTTGCCATGAAGCTCTATAATAAAGTTAAATAAACGAACTCCAAAGAATGGGATTAGAGAAACCTTACTTGCTACCTACTTAAAATAAGAATCTACAATGTACCTCAAATAACTAAAAACATTAGCTAGGACAAAACATTCAAAAAGGAACATCAGATGGAAAACAATTACCTTTGCTCTTTTAGAAGACAAGAGATTACTGTAGCTTCAACTTTGCTTTGAGCCTATTTAATTTCCTTTCATGGGCAATTATCCTTTAAACTGGCTCTTTTGTTTTGTCATAAGTAATTAAACTCTCAAGAGCTCAAGATTGCCTCCTTTAATAGCAAAATATAACCTTATACATACATTTTCCCAGGATTTTTCAGGCTACAAAGCTCATGTATAAGTACCTGTGCTGCACAACTTCCTGAGCCCAAGCTCCCAGACACCCCGGGGAGGAAACTTTCCGAGAATGTACCTCCCGTAGAGAAGGAAAGTGCATGCATGCTGCTCTTTCCAGGTCTGAGTTCTTTTCAGCACCAGAGTTAAGAGGTCTTCACTTTCGTTCTGCAGCTCACATTTCAACCAATATTTTATTGAGCACCTTCTACATGGCTAGGACTCAGGCTGCAGGAAGAGGATCAGTCCCTGTCCATAGTAAAACCAAATGTAGTTGAAGAAATGTATATAATATTTTAAAGGCAAATGTCAGTGAACTTTGCCATCAGAACTGGGTCCAAATTGCAGATTCTCTACTGCCCAATGGCGTGCCCTTACACAAGCCACTTGCCACTTGCCTTTCAGAGTCTTAGCTTCTTGTCTCTCTCTCTCTCTCTCACTGGAAATTGGAATCAGGATTTTTTACTAACCAGGAGCACTGCATCACGGAGCTATCCCTGGCCAGCTGCTGCTTCTGCTTCTGTTGCTGCTGCTTCTCCTCCTTCTCCTTCTTCTTCCTCTTCTTCCTTTTTTTTTTTTTTTTTGTACTAGGGATCAAACTCACGACTTTTTGCTTACTAGGCAAGCACTTGAATCCCTGACCTAAATCCCCAGTCCTCTAGTCAGCTTCTTGATCTAAATTCTACAGGAAGAAATTAAACTAGTGAAACACGAGATTAATGGACAAACCTGTTAAGTATCTGACTGATGTCACATGATCGTGACGACCAGTGGGGTATCCACCAGTTGTAGGACTATAGAAAACTCCATCATAACACAAAATATGGATTTTAGAAATTAAATTTATGGAGCTATTGTGAGAAGATTAAAGAAAATAGGCCAACACAAGTCCGTGTGGTAAGTCAGGAATTCTGCATGGCCTTGTGTGTTGTCTAAATTCTTGGTGGGAATCATAATTATTTGGTGATTATTGGTACCATGTTTGTTTGGCCAGTTGGGACTTGAAGAAGAGCCACCATCAATTCCAGGAACCTCTTGTAAGACTGGTATCCATTTCAGTGATGCAGCATAAAGGGGAATGTCTTAAAGGACTGTTAAGACTACATCTCCTCTCGTATTTTTTCATATTTTCTTGCCTTTTACTTTCATACCTGTGCTTTCTTATGAAGTGGAAGATAGTCAGCTTGTTCCATTTGATGGGGAATTGGCACTGCTATGGAACACTTCACTAAGGGGGCCTGGAACTCACATTGCTCTCTTACGCTATACACATTTTCTGGGGTCCTTTTCAATTGGGAGTCAAACTGCTGATTTTAGCATTCTTTTAAGTAAAAGTAATCCAAAACCATGGGTGTTAAAAATTTAATGGTTGGGATTTAGAGATCTGTAGACCCATACATAATAGAACAAAAGCATGTTTCTGTCCTACTAGTTGTATGATATGCTCAAAGGAGTCCACTGTCCTTGTTCTCTGTTCTGACTTCTATCTAGATGTTTAGTCAAAGCCTCATGGAGTCATCATTAAGGCTTTTTGGAGGTGGCTGAATCTAGGCTGTGTGTTGCTGGGATGTGATGTTCAGATTGATTCATGGTGCAATGCTAGGTTAAGGCTGCCCTCTCCCTGGGTGTGAAATTAATATAAGGGAAATATAAAGGAAATATATAAGGGAAAGAGGGTCGCTGATTTTAGTTTGTAACTTATTGCTGTCTGCCTTTTGCCTTCTGTGAACTATTTCTCCTTTATAATTCCCCTCTGCTCTGCCACCTTGTCTTGGAGTCTGCCAGCTATGAACTGAAATCTATACGAACTATGAGCCAATAAACCTTCTCTTGTTAAACTCTGAGTATTGAGTATTTTGTGTCAACAGTGGAAAAGTAACTAAGACAGTCCCCAGAACAGTCAATTGCTTGAAGTAGAATATATTCTTCATGTATTCAAACAGGAACTGAATGGCACAGAGTAAAATTTGTTGAACTATTCTGAGATTTTTACATTGTATGTGGTCGACTTGTATCACAGCCAGCAAAGAAGGGTGCTATTGAAGGAACTCAGGAACTCAGAATCCTTTAAGAGGGATAATTATTTGACTTAACTGACAAAATAAGGACTTTGTGACTCTCAAAGCATCTACAACTCCTCATTACCTTAAATATTCTGAATATAATTACTAGTAAATAAAATAAAGAACATTTGAGTGATAGCAGATTATAATAAGGTGCTAGAATTTAAAAGTAGCTATCAAAACAATGTGTGTAGCCTATTCACCTTTTCATTGACCAGTATCACACTAAGACTATTTTGCTTTCTTTGACAATAGGTTACAACTGATTAAAGAGTGAAATAAATGATAAAGTTTCTATAGAGAGGCATACTAAATAGAGGAATATGGAAATTCCAAACAAGAAACAGATTCAAAATCTCAAAAACAGCAGTTCTTTTATATCTTTTAACATAGAAGTAAAGATTGTTTATGTACTTCAATACATCTTCAGGACATTCTTGTAGCAAAACTATCCAGCTCTGGTAAACGTGTTGATAATTGCCCTCTTTTAAAACCTAAGGGTACTACTGCTTCTTGACCTTCTGTGCAAGACTGAGTGTAAATCTGAGTATTGTGTAGTCCAGACATTGGGACATTTCATGCATTCTTGTACAGGCCTTTTAATGCCTTCATGTATGAGTGCCTTTCTTGTGATTAATTTCAAATATATAAAGTGGTGCTATGTGGAAAGGGGTATAGAAATTTTCCGTTGTCTAATAAGAAGTAAGAGTTACCGGAAAATAGGTTTTATTTGAATGTAAGAAAATTTTTATCAATTAGCACTCAGTGCATAATTCTTCGGATGCTCTCTGAAATTGCAAAGCCTGTAGTTTGTAGAGGTTTTCAACCAAGGTACAAAAACCTATGGGGGTTGTTATAAAAACAATTTATGCATTGAACTAGAATTTAAAGTACTGGAACAGATACAAATTCTGTGATTAAAGAATTAAAGAGGTTAACTCAAGCAAGTATGAGATAATTTACATTGCAAGCCCTCCTGAAATTGTATTTTTAGTTTTAATCCCCATGCATACTTCATGGAGAGTGACTTCTGTCTGCTGCAAGGAAGGTGGAGAGGGGTAAGAATGGTTTTGGAGGTCATTCGTGATATGTCCTCCTCATAGTGTCATCTTCAATGGACACTATGTGTCCTATGTGTCCCAGGAAATTTCTAAGGATCCAGTGGAGACAGGATGTGATGCATTAAGGCCCTTCCCAGAGTCTCACAAAAGTATACTGGAAAGAGTTTAGAATTTAAATTTCACTAATCACTAAAACAAATAAGAAAAAAGGAAGCCATTGATGGTTTTGAGTTTACCAGGGATTCTAGAAAGAAATAATGGAAAATCACAAAACATTTCTACCACAGTTAGAATGAAAGAGCTCAGAAATGGGGACTATCCATACTAAAAGAAATTAACCTACTTAATTCTCAGAATTGGTGACATGGATTCACCAAGAGGGGTGATTTTGACAGGACATGAAGGGAAACTTTCTGTAGGTGGAAATTTCAGATCCTGTAGCAGGAGATATCACAACTTCTTAGAAAAGCCCTTTGTGTTGGCCCTAAACCACTGATGCTTGAAATTCATACAAAACACCGTCTCTTCTTTTTTAGTCTTTGTATTAATAGACTGGCTTCCCGTTCCACTAAGAGAGTGATATTTAATAGATCTTCCAGCCCCAGGGCTTGCCGTTGTTGGAGTAAACTATGCATGCCTGAGCCTCAACGATTTCATACAATCTCACTTTTGCCTGCTGTATTCCCTCTGCTACACTGCAACCACCACAGGCAAAGTTATAATTTGGACTGAGCATTTCCAAAGTAAAAACCTCTTGCTAGTATGATAATGTCTGTCTCCAAATTGTAACTGTGAATTATTCTGTGTTCACTTCCATTTACCAAATATTATCAAAGGACAAGGTCTTGATGGACCTGATGGTATTGTCGGTGACTGGAATAATACCTGCCACATAGTAGCTGCCAAGTAAATGATGTTAGCTCAATGAACAAGGCAAAGAGCAAAGCTCCATTCTGAAGAGTGTATGGTGCTCTCTCCTCTTGACTCCAAGTTTTATTTCCCTGTGTATGTGGACATCACTTTTGAGCCACAGAGAAAAGTCACTTTCTTCCAGGGCCCTAGTTAGCTTTGGCTCAAACTCAGCATCATCAGTGGGAATGTCACCTTTTCCTCTGGGCACTGATGTCAACATATTTGCAGGAGACAGCAGACAATGATGATTTCCAAGTGCAAAATTTATGAAGTATGCTAATATTAACTGGAATTGGTATAGGAAGCTGCAGATTAGAATATCTTCAGAAGTTCTACAACACACATGAATTTGCATAGTTTTGCCAAACAAGCAAAAATTCTTGCATTTCCATCATTTCTTGTGTCCATTCCATGTAGATTCTTACCTAAATTAGATTTCTGCAGTATCTTGTATCATCAACTCATTTAGCCATTGTTCTCCAGGAAAACACAAGCAAGAAGATACACACACAAACATATGTGCATATGCACATATATGTATAGGCATATATATATATATATATATATATATATATATATATATATATAATTTACTTTGAGACATTTTTTATGAGGGATTGGCTCATATGATTGTAGAGACTGAGAAATTTCACAATTGGCCATCTGTCAGCTGAAAGTTTGGAGAACTCAGTGGTGTAATTTCAATCCAAGTGGCCAAAGAAGCAAGGAGTTACTTGTGTAAGCCCAAATTTGAGTCCAAAGGCCTTAGACCATGTACAGAACACCTCAGAATAGGGGAGATCAGATGTCCTAGTTCAAGTAGGTAGAGCAAATTTGCCGTCTCTGTATGTTTGAACTATATGTGGGACCTCATCTGATTGAATTAGGTCTACCCACATTGGTGAGGATGACTGTCATTATTCAGGACACAAATTTAACTGTTCATATCTTGTGAGTACCAGAAATAGTGCTTTATCAGCTCTGAGCATCCCTTACCCCAGGCTTGAAGATACATAAAGGATACTGAAGGGGTGAGGCATGAGCAACCTAGAATGCTTGTTTCAATATGCACCTGCAGTCTTTCTTTCCAGATGATTTTGTTCTAAAGTCTCTCCAAATTAATTTTCCTAAAAATAAATTTCTGAATATGTCTATGTATCACTTTTTTATCCGTCATATCCAGACTGGCTCATCTAATTTCTTCCTCCTCATGTACTTTGGATCCTTTTCCTTTGTGTTTGTGCAAGACAAATAGAATGTGAACATTCTCTTCTAACACAAGTTGAAGTTGGTCATTCTAATAATTTGACAATTTTACACCAACTCATTTTACTCTCCAAAGATTTGCAAATACTAAAATGCTACTGCATAATAAAAATTCTCATTTGGTCATGCAAAAAGAGAAAAATATAGGGATGTGTGTGTATGTTTGCTCTCATATGTAGTTGCCACAAACTTTTCAACTCTCATTTCTTTGTTAGAGACTGACTTTCTGCCCTTTTAATTTTTAATTTTAGCACAAGTTGTCCTTTTATCTAATTTTTGGCTATTTGAGACAAGGTCTCACTTTGCAGTGCACACTGTCCCTGAGTTCACAGTCGTCCATGCTTGTCTCGAACTCAAGGCAGAGAGTCCTCCCACCTCAGCCTCGCCATGTGTTGGGATTACAGGAATGTGCCACTATGCATGATGAAATTATCCTTTCAGATATTACAGAATTAGAGTCTTTGTAGATACAGAGTATGTCAAGAAATATCTGTACTTGAGAAAAGCAAAACTGGCATTTATGTGTTAAAGTTTCTCGTTTAACTTGTTTTGACTTAGCAAATTGGAAAGTCCTAATAATACTATTTATTTCTAAACATGGCAGAACCATTCAATCATAAAATGTAGGTGCTTTTAGTGTTCTAATGTTTTACCACGTCATTAAAGGAGGAGAGAGCTGAGATCTGGAGAGAAGAGGCTCTGCGCTTAGGTAAATGGTTAGAAAAAGTAGCAAAAGTGAATCCCAGGTGGCTAGGATCACTCAGTTTCCTTGTTTCTCTCATTGCTTCTTTATATTTTTAGTGATTCAAAGGTGACCTTGCTGGAAACCCACGGCAGTTATTCTGCCTTGTTTATTCATATTGAGACCCACATCTGCTGGGATTCTCAGAGGATTCACATTCAATACTTGTACCATGAGAAAAATCACAAAGGTCTTGTAAAAAGTTATCTCTTTCCTTTGAGCTGAAAACATGATATAGACTTTCACACTTCATCATTATTCAGTCTTGACCATCAGTGAACGTGGTCAATACCATTTGAGCAGAATAGGTTCCTATGGTATTATCTGACTTCCCAGCCATAATTGGATTCCTTGGGCTTCACAAGAACTCTAATTGCAAATACAGAGCAATTTCATAATCAGTCACTCATGTTGTCCATGTTGAAAGCTTTAAGGAGTATTTTTTTAAGAAGTCATTTCAATTCTGTGTAAAATTCAAAACTAACATAATGCCATAGATTTTTTCTCTCCCAGAATTTCCAGAAACCTTGGGCAACCCATGCAACTTTCAATCCTTTCCTTTCTAAAGACTGCAGAAACAACATATGAGAAAGAAATTTAACAAAGCTGCGACTGACCCTACTGATGCAGACTGGATTTTGAAAGAAAATATGAAATGGTGCATATTTATAAATTATCATACTCTCATGGGATTCTCTTTGCTCAAGGCTCAAATGGACTTAAGCATTTGATTCATGTCATGGTCAAAGAAGTGTTCTTAGAGTACTTTTTTACTTTAAACAGAAAAAAACCCAGAAAAATCAAGAAGCAAACAAAACAGCAACAAAAGCAAAATGACAATAACAACAACAACAATAAACAATGGCGATATAGGATTTCAAAACAAATGACAGGAGCTTGAGAATGGTTGTTAGATTGCATATTTTTATCCTCGAAGTATTTGCTCAGGTTACCAGATACAGGCATGCAAGATTGATCAAACAATATAATTTCCCTTTGAGCATTTTCTTCCCCTTCTACTACATCTATTGTAAGTTTTGGATCTTATTTTAAAGCTGCTTGACCATGCAGCAAGCTTTAATGACCACAAGCCCAGCAGTCACATTTCCAGGCTTCTAGTACTATTTTGCTACTGCCTCTTTGCTTTTTTGGAACAAGCCTCTTTCTTTTTCTGTACCTCTGTGCCTACATGCATTGCAAATGAAGATTTAAAATCTTGGTCTAACTCACAGGGTCTGCATCAATCAAATGTTGTTAGATATTTAAACATGCTTTCTAAATTAAAACTCCACATGATATATGGTGATGGATTTATAGTGGTAAGATAAAATGTATCCAGAGTGCACTCCATTCCAGATGTCATGCTAAGTGCTTCATTCATTACAGATTCTTTACTTCTCAAAGTCACCCAGCAAAGTAGGAGCCATGATTGTTCAAGCACACAGGTGAGGAAGCTAAGAAGAGAAAAGGGAAATGGCCTGCTCTAAATTACACAGCCGATAAGTGGCTCTTGAATCGAGAGCCCATTGTAATGTACGCTACATGGCACTGAAAGCTAGTATCAGTGATCAGAAGGAAGGCAGGATGCTTGAAGGGGAGGAATGTGCATGCCACTTTAGGTTGAGTTTTGTCCCCATCAATAGTGATATGTTGACATTTACCACTAGAAAGTGATTTTATTTCTAAATAGGGTCATGGCAGATATAATTAGTTAAAATGAGGTCACTCTAGAAAAATGTAGGCCTCCGACCAGTGTGACTGTTTTAATAAAAATAAAAAATTGAGAGACAGACCATACACAGAGGAAATACCACATGAAGAGAGGAATTATGGTACCATTAACCAAAGAACTACCAGGTTCTAGGACAATGGCCTGAAACAGGATCTACTCTAAGTTTGGAGAGATCACACTTTGCTGACATCTGGTCCTTGGACTTCTAATCTTCAGAACTGTTAAACAACAAGCTGCTGTCATTTAGGTCATTGAGCAAGTAGTGATTTGTAAATGGCAGCTCTAGAAAACTCATAGTTATATATGGTTTATGAAAATCAATACTATGTTTTATTTATTCATCCACTGAAAACCCACAGTGGAAGGGATCTTGAGAAGGTGTGGACAGGGCTGATTGCAGATCATGCCAAGGTGAGTGAAGAGGAAACAGTTTACTTCTAGTGACTCTGGACTCTTCTTGGTTTATTTGTGAAAGCAGAGACTAGTGTCACCCAGGAAAATAGCAAGGATACGTAGTAGCAGCCCAACGAAAGCAAAAATGGTTAAACTTGAGGTTTTGTTCTTAAGTACTACAGAGGGAACACTTTCCTTTTCTTCTACGACACAAATATTTGGTTCCCTTTCTGTTCTAAGGCTATACCTACAAGATGTCTGTAACTACCACATCCCAGAACTGCTCTGCAATGTTGAGGCTTCTAAGGATGGGGCTTAATTTCCACTTTCTGTGCCTGCTCTTTGACTTTGTCTTATCCCATAGCTTAACTGACCTTTTTTAACCCATAAACAATACAGTGGTTAAAATCTTCAATTCAGCATTGCCCAGCTATAGAATTTTGAGGGTGAATTTCTTTATGTACTTTGTACTTGTTTCTTCTCTTACAGAGATTAAAAATAGTGAACCTATCACAAATTCATTAAATTTAATGAATTATATGTATGTTACATAATATACAGAGAAAAGCAATCATGAAAGCATTAGTTTGAAATCTGAAAGTGAATGTGGAAAAGTGTATGATAATATGCATGAAAACATGGGTTAAGAAGTAGGAGAAACCAAAATAAGAGAAAGTGTTCAATGCAGAAGGGGCAGCCAGAGTGCTCACAGAGAGCCTCAGATGAGGATTCAGACGGAAAATTCCCAGAAACCAAAGACACATCACATCACTCCATGGGCAAAAAATGTGGTACCCAGTTGGTTTTTAAATGTAAGAAAGTTGATTGTTCAGCACGTATTAAATACATTATTTTTAGACTAAAAACAGCAGAACTGGGCATATATTCCTGACCAGGTGTCTGTTATTCTGGGACAGATTTGAAAAATGTGAGGCTACTGTTCACTGGAACAGTCTTGCCTTTGAGGGTGGAAGAGATGGGGAAGAAATTTTTCAGGCCATTCCCCTCTGTCTCCCAGCAGACAACCTCTCTGTACAGGAAGAGTGCTTAGGGTCATCTCCTCACCCCTTTAGGACCTGCTGGGAAAGCCCAATGTGTCACCTTTTGAGTGAAGCAGATTCAAATCCTGCCATGGAGCTGGAGACCCAAAGATACAGCCATGAATTGATTTAAGAGATGAGAAAATACAGACAGAAAAAAAGTCTAACCTAACTTTGCCATGGATGTTCATCAGGCTCAGCAAACTTTTTTGGTAAAAGGACAAATATTAAATATTGTAAGTTTTACTGGCTGAACCAGTCTCCATTGTAATTCGTGAACTCTGGATTTAGCACAAAATCACCCATGAAGAATGTATAAACAAACGAATATGGCTGTGTTCCAATAACACTCTATTTACAAAAATAGACATGAAAGATTTGTACAGCAAGACAGTTTGTTTATAGAGGAAATGAAGGCTAAATTCAGGATCCACAGACCTACATCTAACCCTTATCCTACCTGTGAGAAAAACCTTTCATTAGCTGAATGATACTGAATTGAACAAAGTGATTTTTCACATGATAACATAGCTGGATGTCATGACAACTGATAAAAGGCAAGGATAATATTTACACAATATTCAGTAGGATTGAAGTATATTTTCACAAATCACAAAGCATTATTGAATGCTGTTAATAGATTTATGATGATCTTCTCAGAGACTTTCTGAGTTCCTTGAAAGTTTGGAGGATTTCATAGCTTTGAATACAGGATAGATTTTAATGAATATTCATGGAATCAGAGAATACAAAACAGTAGACATTTTGAGAATATAGTCAATGTCTCTTCATTTATTTATCTGTATAGTTAGTAAGCAAATATTTGCTAATCTCTATTTTACAATGAAACACTAACAACAGCTTATTTATTAGCAAAGGCTTAGTAAACCACGGTCCCTTTCCTCACGGTGGACGGATAGCAGTCATGTGCCGGAAATGCTCTGAATCATCAATACAGGGCATTATGCATCCCAGTGGTAGAGAATCCTAACCTCACTGTGGACTGTAAGGAAAGCTTCCTTTAGGAAGTGGTGTTTAAGGATGAGGAGGAGTCCGCTAGACGGAAAAGCAGTAAAACATTTCATATATAGAGAAAAGTGTGCTAAAGCCCTAAAGCAAGAGAAATCTTTGATAAGCCAAAGAATCTGAGTCAATTCCACCTGGTTGGAGTGAAAAAAGAGAAATAGTGTAAGGTGAAGCTGAAAAGATAGACTATGGTTAGACCAACAGCACTTTGTAAATCTAGAAATGAGCTTTCAGCCAAAGGCCAAAGGTTGACTAAATAATACGTATTTAAAAGATGCCAACTTCTGAATTTCCTGACTATGAAGCAAGAAGCCATTCAACTTGGAATATTTGAGCCCTCGACAGAGTCAGTGATGAGATTATTCTTCTGGCAATCTCACGCTCAGACTCGTCATGACTAATACAGTTCTACCTTTGCGAGCAATGATTCACCTCACTGTATTCCTTCTCCATTATGCCTTTGCCATGCTTTGCAAACTATACCCCATTCTCTGGCAGCTCATCTAACAGACTGTTATCATTCATTTCCCCAATTCTGATTTATTAACTTTTATTTTCTCTCTCTCATTGCTTATCTTCCCTAAAATACCTATTTTTGAAATCTTTTATTCAATTGATTAGCCCTTATGTCTGTTTTTTCATAGTTTTTGCTGATAGTTTCATGGCCTTTTTTGCATTATTAGCTCCATTTTATTGCTGTTGGCCCTCATTTAAAATTTGTTGTATAGTATTTATAGTATTTGATATTTTTTGTTTTCTGCTTTATCATTTTAGACTGTACTGTGCCTTCTGTATATTAACTATTCCTATGTTTTTATATTTAATTCATTTATTTTGAATTATCTGTAAATATTTGTATTTCCTACCAACATTTCTTTTGCCTCTTTATTAGTTTTTTACCATGCAATTATTTTTCAAAAAATTTTTGTATACTGCTACATGGAGCTTTCTGTTGTTTTCTGGAAATATATTATTTCATAAAGTTTAAAGAAAGCTGCCTGAAAGATATTATTTCTCTGGTATTTATTGAGACTTTGTGGCTCATTTTTTACATTTTATTTTTTCTGAGTCATTCATCATGTTAAAAAATAGCTTCTGAACCCAAATTCACACAATTGATTTTGTCTGCGCTGTTCCTGCTTCATTTTGGACTGCAGCTTGTACAGAGAAGTCTCATACTGCCCTGTTTAATCTGTCCATTTATATGGCTTCAAGATGTGTTTCTTCACCTGGAGATTGTAGGATGACAAGTTTCAAATTCTCTTAGTTGGTTTATTATAAAAACCAGCCTTTGGGCATATTATTTGCATATCTCTGTGCATTATTCCTGGTATTCTGTTTTTTGTTTGCAAAACTAGATACAATTTTGATCACAGATTTTTGTCTCTTTGCCTTCCCATATGCTTAATTGAACCACATTGCAAAGAGAAAGATGCAAATATAATGTCTTTATTGAGAAAGAAACTGTAAGGAAAAGGTCCCTTGGTTATTGCATGGGTGTGTTATAGACTGATGTTGTAGGTAACAGCAGAAGTTGCACATACGTTCTGAGCTGGCTTCTGGAAGAGGCCTGTTGTACTCCTGCTGTCTACGATTGAGTGCAAATCACTAGCCAAATGGCAATGAGGCTGGAGAAAAGGTATCACCTTAAAGACTCTCAGAAAATGCTCAGGCTTTAACGGAGGAGTGGCCTAAATGAGTCAGATGTACAACTTTAAGAAAATTTAGATCCAATGATTGGTAAGTGTGTATTTTAGTCCACTTCTGGTATAATTTAAATGCTCGGGATGGTACAGTTAAGGCAGTCAACATTCTTGCTTTTGTAAATCTTATTTTCTAAAAAGAAAGCCTCGAAATAAACACATAAACAAATACATTTCACAGATAGCTGTAACCAAAATAAAATAAACATAAAATAAAAAAACAAAGAATAGAAAGTACAGAGGTTTATAGAAGAGGGACTGTTATTTTAAATCAGTTGGCTGGAAAAGTCCATATTATAAAGATGACATCTGAGCTGAATCTCAATAAAATTAGAAAACCTCATCATGCCGAGGAATGCCAGGAAGTTGAACATAAATGCGTGAAAGCTGCTCTCCGCCTTGCCTGTGGTTGCTCCCGGTCTACTGACAGCGGAAGGGGCCAGGGCAGACCGTGCCAGTCAGCCTCGGGGTACAGAATCAGCAGTCTGACAGCACAGCGGCTCTCTTTCCCTGACACATGCTGGGCCGCCCTCCTAGCCCTTCCTCATATGCACACTGGCAGCAGCTTCTCCATCCTCCTTTCTCCTTTCTTTTTGCGTGGAGGTGGATTCACATGGACAGGCTGTGTTCTGCACCATTTTTAGCTCTCCCCAAAGCAGGATTCATTCTGCTTCTCATTACCACTGTCTGGAGTCATCTTTTTTTTAACTTATTTATGCTGATGCTAAAGTTACATTTCATTCTTTTATTTCAAGTCTTTCTTATTCTCTTTCTCATTCAAATCATTTGAAAGTATTGTAAGAAACAAAATCTCATCATAAAATATGGCATGCAAGGAGGTGAACATCCTTTCTAATGCTATAGGGACTAGGGAAATAATGGGCTCTTCCGATTACAAGTCAGGAGAAACTCGTTGGGTTGCCTCTGTCTCTGGGAGCAGCTAGCACAGTGTGTGGCATCTGCTTGACTCTTGATAGAAACTTTGAGCTGAATTTAACAATAATTCTGTGATTCTCAGCTACAAATTTGCTCAGAGAAATTTATCAAACCCATCGAAACACAAAACTCAACGTACAAAACAGACCAAAATAATTGTTAAGTCAACAAACAACAGGTCTCTTTAAATAATCTTTTGTGTTCCATTCCTGTCACAAAAATACCTGAAAGAAACAATTTAAGAGAAGTCTCATTTTGACTATTTCAGAAGTTTCAGCCCATGGTTGGTGGCTCTGCTGCTTTTGGGTCCATGTTGAGGCAGAAGCATCATGGTGGCAGCACACAACAAAGGAAATGCTCATTATTGCAGACAAAAAGTAAAAAGATAGAAGAGCTAAGACTTCAGTATCCCTTTTAGGGCCACATTCCCACTTGGTTGCACTTCTTTCAACATTCTACCATCTTCCAATATTCTGTGGGCTGAGGATCAAGCTTTCAACACATGAGCATGTCCAGGACATTCATGTTCCAAACTATAGCAGATTTCCATTATATACCAATGGACTTGTGTTCTCCACCAGTGTTAGACATAAGTCACCTATGTGTGTTTAGGCTGCAGGTAACAAGTGGTTGATGATTGCAGATTGAGATACAGAGATACAAGACATCCTGGATTAGTGG
Organism: Hydrochoerus hydrochaeris; assembly: GCA_004027455.1. Lineage (NCBI taxonomy): Eukaryota > Metazoa > Chordata > Mammalia > Rodentia > Hydrochaeridae > Hydrochoerus > Hydrochoerus hydrochaeris. Next base: position 33,520 of record PVLA01006092.1, on the reverse strand, counting down.
GTCTAGTCACAAATGCAAAATACTGACACAGAATACCCTGAAACTATCTCCTTTGAGTCCTGACTTTGTTCATCACTATGAATTCAGCTGGAAAGAGACAAGACTCCTTCACACTTTAAAGCTTTAAAACTTTGCCAAACAAAGAGCCAAACAAAATGCTTGGGTTGCTCAGTGTACTGTGGTGGCTGTCATGGCTGCTCTGTACTTTCACAGGTAGATGTCTTTGTCCCTTCTCTACATCTTGTCCAAATCTCACATGTCTTCCAGGGACCAGAGGTGTCCAAAATGGGCTTGAGACATAATGCAGAGGCTGTGAGCTTGAAAGCAAGCTCAAAGTCTCATTTTTACTTTTAATAATTTTTATGGAAAAATGGAATGGTATTTCATCTTTACAGTTGTTGGAAGATTTTCATATAAGAGGACCTACCTTCTACTCTCTGCATGAATTAACTATTTATGCTACCTCATGGGAGTGAAGTCATGCATATTCATAATTCTGAAATTGGACTATTTCACTTAACATAATGTCCCCAACTTTCATTCATATTTTTGTTTGTGGCAGTATTTCTTTCTTTTTAATACCAAATAATATTCCTACATAATATAATCATAATATTTGTATTCTTATATATTTTGGTACTGGGCATTGAACTCATGACCTCGTGCTTGCCAGGCAGGGGCTTATGCCACTGAGCTAAATCTCCAGCAATTTGTATTCTTGTATATCACTTAAATCCACTCACCAACTGTAAAAGGAAAATATAGAAATAAGTTAAACAATGGATACAAAATTTTAATCATACAATATAAATCAAGCTCTACAAATCTTCTGTACAGTATTGTATCTGTAGAAAACAATACTGTTACTAACTCTGAAATCTGTTAAGAATGTATATTTTATGTTAAATGACCTTTACACAATAAAATAATAAGAAAACTAGTATTGGAATAGTGTCCAATTCAAATTTATCATCTGTAATTTAAAACCTCTCATTTATTAGAACTCAATACCATAAACTCTAAATCATTATATGTGTCATCTTTCAAAAATTCAGTATAAAAATTTTTATAATATTCAAGATTTGGCTGAATATCATGTACCTATTATCCTGCGTATAGTATGCTATAGGCTTGAGAATAAGAGAAAATGAGGAATAGTTAAACTAAGAAAAGGTGATTGTCTAAATGGCACATTAAAAGTAAAGTTAATTGTGAAACTTTGGAAGTATGGGGTGCTCATTGGTTGCTTATATTTACATTGACCTGGAGGTTCTAGTTGATGTAGTAAGATCAAAATGTAAAAATACATTAAAAAATAAATAAAAAATAAAAATAATCATAGCTACATTACTTATATATGACACAATATAGAAAAGTCTAGAATATATACAAATTAAATGTTAGAATGAAAGATGTTTATTAAAATATTTACTGGGTGGAAAGTTAAAACATAAAGCACAGAAATAAATAGCAATTATAATTTTTTAAAAGAGAAGATGCAGCTACAATAGCATCCAAAAAAGAAGGAATTTAAAAAATAACAATATATAAAATCTTAATGGAAGGAATGTGGACTTTCTTGAAAGACACTGAAGAGAATTTCTGTAAGTAGCAATATATTCATTAGGTGGAAGATTCAATGTCATAAAAATGGATGGTAGATTTATGGATATTCATTTTATCACTGTGTCTGAAATTATTTTAATATTTAATTTAAAAATTTTAAAGTTAAATGTCACTTTAAAAAGCAAATAGACATGAAGTGTTTTTCTCAGGATTTTCATGTGCACAAACCTGGTGACAAAAAATTGTTGGATTGTGTCTGAATTTTATTTAATTCTTTATTGTTTGTTGAACGTCATCTACATCATCACTGTATAGACCTCAATGTAGGTAAGTGACTTCCCAAAAATCGTATGTTCACTAAGTTGGTTGTCTTTCTTCAGTCAAGGACTTCTCTCAGTCCAGTACCCACTAACCTCGCAATACACACCAGTGTTCCCAGGTTAACCTACAGTACCCATTAAAGCCCAAAAGGTGGGAATCTAGTTATTATTATCTCCCTTGGCATATGTAAAACACTGGTTTGGTTAAAGGCTAAAGAATGGTAGTTTAACGCTTCAAAGTGCTGGTAGGACTTGTGCAAGGTGTTGGTGGGCTTTGGAAAGTTTGACCATTAGGTATCTTCCCCTTGCTGAGTTCAAGAGCTAACTGCTGTGCACGAATCATGTTCCAGCAGCACTGTCTTTAAAGCCACTGCTGACACTTATTATATGAGCTCTGAAGTCCATCCTTGGAAAACAAGGGTGAACTAGTCACAGCTGGTCCTGCAGGACACATCCATTCTGATCAGCACTGACTTCTCAACATTACGTGAGCCCCTACAAACAGATAAAAGAGGCAGATATTTATATGCTTATTCATTTACTCATTTTTAAAATATTTTTAATCTTTGCATCTATTTCTTAGTAGATATTTATGGAGCATTTCTTTGTACCATCTGCTGTGTTAAGCCTTGAATATGCCTTGTAAAAAAAAAAAAAGAAGTGGCCCCCGCTCTCAGAGAGCAAACAGGACCAGAAAGATGAGAAAGAAATGTGACTCTCTCTCCTTTTATTCATACAAATTGTGGAAAACAGGTGGAAAGAATAACAGGAGGAAGTTCTTGCATAGAGGCCTTCAGATGGGTCTTTCTTTGACTTGCCTATCAGGCACCATGAAAACTGGGCCAAAGGAAAAGTCTTAAATCGTTTGCAACCCTCTAGATTTCTTGGCAACCGCTCTCCTCTATCCTGACCAAAAGCACTAATCTGTGCAACACCCTGGAACATGCAGATTCTAGACACATTTCCACATTAATCCCAGCACTTTCTAACCCACTGGAGATGGGATACCAGAAGGTAAATGAGTGATAGCAACTTTACTACTGAATTCATCCTGAACCCATTTTACTTAAAACAAAATCCAAAGTAGAGTATCCATATATTGTGTACCACTATTGTGACAAGTTATTTGTAGAACACCTAACAAGTGACTGTGGCATGACAGGTTTTCTGATACCACAGCTGAGATCCCTCCTCTTCCCTGTCTCACATGCACTGTTCTCTTAAATCCAGTACCTCATTGAAGAGACCGTCAAGGTCTCCTGTTCCACAAGACTTATCTTCACTCCACCTATGCATGACTAATTACTTGTGCTCTAAAGCATTCTATTTAAATCTAATGCTTTGTATCATTTGGCTGGTTTCTTGTTATCTACCCTTAATTATAAGATGAAGATGAGTTTTATAAAGATCCATCACCATAATTCTATTCTAAAAGTTAGGACCTTCATGAACAGTCTCTTAACACATCATCCATTCAATCAACACATATTGAGCCACTGTCATTATCTTCAGGACTATTATATTTATTATGCACAAGACTTTCAGGATGTACCACACTACCAGCATGAACATGGTAAATATACTACCTGCCTTCATATCCTGCAAGATTTAGAGAATATTTTAAAAGTGCATAATATTTCAAAAGACAGATCTAGAAGACAGATATTTTGTGAAGAAAAAGATGACTTAGTCAAAGGACAAGTGTTAGGAAATAGCAATAAAAACCTTAGAAAAAGAAGGAAGGTGGTAATATGCAAACTGGACAATAGGTTAGTATGTGGAGCATGATGAAAGTAAAGCTTCCAAAATTTATGAGCAGATCACAGAGATTCTGAAATGCCCTATTAAGGAGCTTTGCCATTATTTTTGGGTAAGATAAGACTTGAAGATAATAAAGCAAATATGCAAAGAAATTTATTATGAAGATTAAACTTCTTTATCATGGCAATACATGAGATAAAACAAGAAGGTGTTCCCTATTTTTAACTCCCAATCCAGTTACTCAACCCTATTTTGGCATAATACACTAGGAAAAGAGTGGGAGGGAAAGGATTTCTGGTACGCACAAGACACGCCTTGACCACCATGGTCTGGGAATGGCCATTATAAGTAGTTCATGCTACTCTTTAATTTCTATTGCAGACAATGGATTGTGTTTTGCTATCCTAGAAGTTGTTATTTAGTACATCCAGTAAACTGGATTCATTAAAATGTTCAATTAGATGAATTTTGACAGCTGTCTACAACTGTGAAACTACAATTTTCAAAATCTAAATACATCTGTTACACAAAAACATTGCTTGTGCCCCTGCTCAGTGTACCTTCTCCTCCCCATCACCTAGCAACCACTGATCACTACAGCTTAGTTTTGATTTTCTAAAATTTATAAATGGAATTGTACAATATAGCTTCTTTTCTATATGGCAGATTTCACTCATAGTGATTTTGACATTTATATTTTTTGCATATGCATGGTGCATATCAGTGTAGCCTATTACATAAATACATACACCATAACTTGCCTATCAGCCCACTTGTTGGTTAAGATTCCTACTGTTTTCTGTTATTTACTACTGTGAGCAAAGCTTTGATAAACAATTATATGCAAGTCTGCATAAACACGTGATCTCATTTTGAATAAGCACCTAAGAGTGGGACTCCTGGCATAATTTTCAGTACATATTTAATTTTGAGAGAGAAGCTGTTAAACAGTTTTCCAAATCAAAGAGGTGGTCCCATTGCATATTTTCATCACCAAGTGTATGGAAGTTCAAGCTCCTCTGCTTTTCAGCAGTGCTTACTACTGTCAGTTGTTTTTAAGATTATTGGTTTGAAGTATAATTTACATGTAGTAACATCTGTTCATTTTAATTATACATATATTTGACAAATTAGTACAGTTACATGTACTACCACCAAAATCAAGATGCACAATGTATCAGGTAAAATAAAATAAAATAGTACTTAAAATAAATTAAAGAAAATGAAGACATGATGCACAATGTATCTACTTTACACATGACCCTTTCAGTATCTTTCCCCAGTGACAGACTTGGAAACCACTGATGTGTTCTCATCACTTAAATTTTGGGTGATACCTTTGGGAATTTTTCTAATGACTAAAGGTGTCGACCATTTTTTTTTCTGTACTTACTCGATAATTATAAATCTTTTTGTTAGAATGCTTTCTCAAATCTATTGCCTTTCACCATTTGTACTGATTTATTCTTGGTATTAAGTTCTAATATAGAGAAATATAAATATATAAATTTCTTGTTAGAAGTAGGCATCATGTTATCTTTCATTTAACAAATGTTTGGTGCACATTTTATTGACTATCACTCAACAAACAAAAAATTTTTATTGTTGCCTTTGGACATAAAAGACAATAAATGAGAGTTAAGAAATGTGTTTTTTTAACTAACAAAGATACAAGATTTTAGTCCTAAGATTAACAACTACAGTGACTTTATTATAAAACCTTCTAATTTCTATAGCTCTGTACAATTTACAAAACGTTTGTAGATGAACTAATTCATTTAATACACATAACAGCTTTACAAGAAAGATTATTTTACCATTATTGCATCTATTGAAAAAGGCAAGACTTTAAAGTCCTGAGTAATTTAAAGCCCTAAGTAATCACAAGGAGTTCAATTATTAACAATAGGGGCAGAGCGATAAAGGAGAATGCTTAAGAATGTATGCTGAGTCCAAAAGAGTGACCAAGGTCTAGTTTAGAAAGACCAAGGTAAGAACTCTAAGTAGAAAACAAGTAGTATTTTAAATAAAATAAAGAAAATGAAGACACAATTATTCTACATCAGAGATCTGTATTGCCTGTCTATGAATGATGAGATGGATCCTAGCTATAGTCTTCTTGGAGTGAGATAGAAGTGTTCTTTCAGACAGAAGGCACAAGCATGCAATTAACCACACAAAGCAAAGAGAGATTTGGATTTCATTTAGATTTTGTGCTCACAGAAACAGAAATATTTTTTTAAAATCACAATATTCCTCCATTTTTACATGCTTACTAGCAAATCAGGCTAACTGGTTTGCATATATTTCATTTCATTTAAACAACACTGATGGATATGAACTATAAATATTTCCTTTTGTGGTTGAAGAAACTGAAACTCAGAGTTATATTAATTGTTCAAGCTCAAAAACACCTAAGAATGGCAAAGCCAGGATTTAAGACGTTACTGATAAGAATTTCAGTAATATTACCTTTGCACAGCTGATTAGTGTGATTTTTCTAAGGACGTTAGGAGCAGGCAGCCTCTTGCAGACCTGAGCTGTGGCCCTGGCCAGTGGGCTGCAGGGAAAGTCATTTTCATACTCCCACCTGACTAAAAACAGTCTAATTACTCCACTGTAAAGTAGTAGATTGGCTTCAACTGGGATTGTTTACGTGGTCTTTTCACCAAATACATGAGAGGTACAAATATACTGGGTTAAAATAACCTATGGTGAGACAATGAAACAACACCCAAATTTCAGCAGATTTAATCAACCGAAAATACCTTATCACCATGCAAACTTCAGAGCAGATCTGGAAAAATCTCCAGGGTAAATGTGCTCCATGTTGTAACTCAGCAATCCAGACCCACAAAGACTGGCATTCTTTTGGTTTCACCTGCCAATCAACACATCCTCAATCACCAGTAGCAGATAATGTGACTACTGAAGATTTTCTCATAGGCAAGTAAGTATTTTGGTTCAGAAATAAAACATTAACATGTCTGGTCATACTCCGCTAACCAAAGCCAGTCACATGGACAGGCCAATCTTCAAGTGAGATGAGGTAATTCTTCCATTGGTAAGGAAGAGGATGAAAAACAAATAGAAGCTGTGAAACATGTTTACTAAGCACTTGTTAAAAACTTGTTCAAATCCACATATGTGCAACAACTTTCCTGAAAGTATTCTTTAGAGATGTGATTTTATTATTTAGAGTATTAGCAGCAAGGGAAAACAGAAGCCTAAAATTTATTGTCGCTAGTCTATCCCTCATCACTCAGGAAAGCTCACTAGGGCAGACAGAGCCTTATCTACTCATGCCTCTCTTGTTCTGCAGCTAAAAAGACCTCAGACAGCTGTCTGCCTCCAGGGATTTTATCTTGGAGCAATAAGATCAGATAAGCACCAAAGGTCATCCCATTTCAGGGACTGAGGAGTTGGAAAAGAATCTGGGTTGTCATGACCAGTCTCTCCACCTCCTTATCTCAGGACTTTGTATTCCCAGCACATTTTGCAGGATTTTTTTTTTTTTTTACTTGTAAGAGGGGTGGGGGACAATGTCAGTCTGAGGCCACAAGAACTATGTTAGCTTTTATGAGTGAATACTAAAATCTCTGACCACGTTTTAGAGCATCCCAAATACATTTACAATTGCCATTAGATGCATACCTACTGATTTGTATGATTGTAGTTTATAAGAGTAGTAACATCAACTTACATTTATTGAGTACTTTAGGTGTCTAAATCCTTTCATGTACATAATCTTGAATTCTCCAAAACAAGAAAAAGAGAATCCTCAGTATTGACAATTGTCTTTCCCACCAATCTATGAGCTCTTTTCTGAGAAAAACTGTGTCTTATTTTGATTCACTCTTCCTAACACAGCCTCTAGCTTTTAGTAGGTATTTCTCCACTCTTAAATGATTCTGGATTATTTTTAACTTAAGAAACAGAGACTCGAAATATTTATGAGATTTATTTAGGTTCATGAAATCAGTAGGTGGATTAACTGGATTTGAACTCATCACATGGCTCTGTGACCTCTGGACCCAATGCTCTGGGAAGATTTCTGGCTGTATCCTAATGGAAATGTTTGCTGACTTTTGCCAAGGCCAAAATTAAAGCATCCATCAAACACTCAGTCCAGCCTGATGATGTGGGAGGCTAACTATCTGGGCACGATAATGATGGCCATATTTAGTGACGCAGCTGGAAGACAAGACAAAAAGCAAGATACCGAGGTGCTTGGCCTCTTTCAGTGTGCACTAAAGGGTAACTTCTGCAGGGAGGCTGCAGATGTGCTAAGATGCTAGGACTGCCAGCCTCATCTGTCATTTGCCCAGCACTGCCTGGTGGCTCTCCTCGTCTGCTGCTATTTGTGCATTTTGCTGCTCCTACTGAGCAACCTTGCCTGAACATAATAACTTGGATACTCAGTACAGAACAGAGGCTTCAGCTTAATTATCTAACATCACGACACTCTCTCCCAGGATCAGTGACAATGAAAGTGAAATGACTGGCATAAAAGATACAAGACAATGTATCTTCTATTAATTTTGCCAAGTCAAAGAGAATCCAAAACAATTTCCTGAGTGGTTTATGGTAACAAAGCTGTCTCCCAAAGGCTCAAATTTACCATCTTTGAAAAATTACCATGTCACTCTAAAAGGAATTTTAGGCTCTAGGGACTATGTCGAATTTGTTCTGGATCTATTAATTGTTTTATGATTATTTACCTCATTGTCAAGAGCTCAACATGGATGACATACTACAGCAGATTAAATTCTGATTTCTAGACTGAGTGCATCACATAACGCAAACTGGATCACGCACTTCTCACTCTGCTTGTATATAATAAAAACTTCCCAAATAACAAAGATTTAAACTGAAGCATTTATCTCTCACATAAAAGAACCCAGAGGAAGGAGTCCAATGCCAGTGGTGCAACTGTGAGATGCTAATACAACTCTCCACCTTCTGTACACTCCAGCCACAGTTCCACGGGGACTGTCACAGTGAATCTCACTACTTAACTGATTCCTCTTTTTAACAGTTCCTCCAGAAGATCAAGGTGGCTCAGACAACTTTTGTCCCTGGATTACTCCCTTTCATACAACTATGCCCGTCCAGTTTTTGGATGGCTCTTTTATTTCTGCATTGCAGAAACCCTTCCATGAGCCGTTTGGATCATCAACAAAATCCCCCAGACCGCATCTCAATTTTCTGACTGTCCCCTTTACCTCCTGACACTCACAGAGAACGTGCCTCTCCCTGGAGAACAGGTTTCCTCCCACATTAAGTACGCAAGTGCTTCTCCTTTGCACCCTTAGCTTTGTGATGGCTTTGATCCTCAAGGACCATTTCAGACTATTTTGTTTCTCCTTTCATTGACCTCCTGTTTGAATCCTCTTTTAAACATCTGGTTCAGAATAACTCTTGGTGAAAGTCACCTTCAGACACAGAGGACACCCCTGCACATCTTCATCAAAAAATAGAATACCCGACTTTTTAATATTACCCATTGGACTGGGTGTGTGTTAGAAACTGCCCTTCCTTATTTACTGCTAATGATATCTTACATCAATCTGTTGGCTATTCACACATTTTCTTGCTGAATGTCCACCTAGCATTTCAACATTTGGCTAACCTCTGCCAAATTTTTAAATTATATCTATTCAGTTGCTCTGTAGCAATTCTTGTTTTCTGTCCTTTTAAACATTTTTATTCAAATATAATTCACATAAGTAAACTGTATAACAGTAAAAGAATGAGAACTCTGTCCTGGTACCTAAGCACATTCAAAGTATGTTGCTTAACTACTAAAAAGAAATGAGTTAAGTCTATGTATTGATGTGTAAAGAATCCTATTCAGTAATATGCTTGGGCTAAAACCACGGATAGGTAGAGGAACATCATGCTGGCACTGAAGAGGATAAATGTCTGGGAATGTGCTGAGGCAGGGACATGATGGTAGATCATGGTAGTTAGCAGCACTCAGGCACAAAACCAGGCTCCAGAGGAGTTGGCAGGGCAGGAGGATGGGCACGGGGGTTTCTAACTTTGCTCAATTTATATCCTCCTCCAACTTTAAGGCCAGAGCAACCAACCTGTTCAAATGGCAATGCTATTATCAGTTTTTCATTCTGTGTGGTCACCTTTGTGCACTAAGCTGGGTCTGCTACTTACAGAAAAGGAATATACATCTTTTGCCTGTGACTACAGATCTTCTGTCAACCAAAATCACCTGTACAAGATGCATAAAATACACTGAATATGTACAGAATTCTCTCAAGTCCACATTCAGAGCCCCATCAAACCACAGAGAAGCAGTAAATAGATGACATGATTTAGCCAATCAGACGATTGAGGTTGGTGTTCATAGGGTGTTCAATATCCAGGTTGCATCCACAGGTGTCACAGACGGCTTCATTGTCTACCATGGCCCAGTTAGAGTGATCCAGGCTTGTACGTGTGGTCAGGATAGAGCTATAGGGCTCTACCACAACTGTGGAAATCTGGGAGGCTGGGTAAACAGCAAATTCCAGCTTGGACTTCTTGGCATAGTTTACTGAGAGCCACTTCATGAGCAGGGATGCAAACCCAGACGTGGTGGCACCCCCAAAGCTGAGGAGGATGAGGAAGCCTTGCAATCCCATGCACAAATCAGCCCACTGAGAAATCAGACAACATGAGCCAATATCTACAGAAATCATGCCACCAATCTCTAATAGGCCAGGCTCACTTCTTTTTGTCGCTGTAAGTTGGTATGGACTCAAACCACCCATAATAAACACACATTGCACTTAGAAGCAAAAGACAGAAGACAATAAAGATCACCAACAGGCATTAAATGTGAAGACCTTAAAGACTCAGTTGGACTCAATTCAGACCTTCCCAAGGTCTAACCCCTTCCATGCAGAATGACATCCACAAGCTGGAATACCTGTTCTAGGATCAGGTCCACAATCTCCTTGCCAATAGTGCCTCTGGCATAATTATTGGCTGCTGCATCTTTGGCAGAACAATCCCATCAGGGGACCCTATGTGGCCTGGGTCTCACAGGTTGTAAAGTTACATTCTGCTATCTACTGGGGGTGCTGAAAGCTATTTTCTCTTTCCCATTTTTTATTGAAACTACTTTAGGCTTTTTAAAAATTTTATTTAAAGAGAAAAAAAGCAAAACAGAAAAAAGGGTAGAAACAGTACTGAATTTCAAAAAAAATAAACAGTAAGAAATCACAAGTTGATAAATTACATAATGTCTTCTTAGATATAGTTGTTCAAGTTATACAATTAAAGCATACAAAGTAGACATTCAAACAGTGAGGCTGCAACCGTTCCAGTAATAAAATACAGCAGAGAAAGACAGAACAAAGTCAATTGAGACAGTGTAGTGAAACTGGCACAGAAATTCACAGCAGGTTATCAGGATAAGAGTAATACATACAATAGTATATCTCTTTTTCTTCACAATAGTTGTTTTTTTCAATCAGGTACAGCAAAATGGAAGAAAATACTGAATTTATAAAAACAGAATATTGAATAGAGCAATACCATTAATCAGAACAGAGCAAAACAGTGATAAAGATATTTGCCTTCTAAGAGATGGCAGAAGGAAACCTCCCTTATTTGCTATATTGCATACCTTACTCCTCCTAAGAGATACTCAGATCTCTGGCTCCCACATGCTAATGAGGGGGGAGCGGGGAGATATGGATGTTTGATTCTTAGCCCGTGTGCTGGAAGGCTCACAGCCACTTACCAGAGTGGTTAGCTGACTGCTTGTTTTCCCAGCACCCCAAGTTCTAACATGGCCTACTTTAGGCTTTTAATCTTGATAAATTAAATGTTCTATACTTACTTTTCCATGCCTATGAGCAAGTCAAAAATCTTGAGCACCAGAGTGACAATCTCCATAGTATTGTAAAGATACAATGTAAGGCTTTATTAAGACCCTCCTACCTTCTCCAGGTAGGCCTCCATGTGGAGCTTCAACACATTCCAACCATAGTGGGTTCCAGATCTACAAACACTGCTCTGGGTACATGCTCGCCAGAGCCAATCTCACTGAACAACATGTGGAATGAGTCGTCTGTACCACCACTGGTTTTGTCACTTGGCATCTGATCATCAGGTTGAATTCCATGATAAAGATACCAATCTGTAAGGCCCCACCCAGAATCCAAAATCAATTGAGGAAGCACAGGAGGTCCCTGCAGGCCTGACTGGGCCATGCCCAGAGACCTCCATTCAGTCCCGGGAGCCCATTGCCCACAAGGTGATTTCCAGTGCACACAGGGGAAGCTTTGGAACATCCCTTGAAACCTGGAAATTCAGGAAAATGGCAAAATAAAAGACCAAAATGCAATCTCAAACCTCCAGCCCATCCCAAGCAAGCCTAGGAGCCATGTGCATAGCATAAAATGTAAGCCATATGCCTGAAATTCCTGAAATGATAACAACTGAAATAAAGAAACAACTCCAGCAAGCTATAAAAAGAACTCAAATCAGAAATAGTTTCCCAGGTAAAAGAAGAAATGACAAAAGTAGTGAAAGAAATGCTGAACACATCTAAAGAAGACATAGTTAAAAAATTAGAGGAACAGTGCAAAAAGATGGAAACCCTGAATGAACAATATAAGAAACAAACAATGCATGAAGCAGATTCAAAGAGATATATAGGAAATCAAAAATTCCATTGAAAGTTGGCAAAACTGCCTCAATGAAAATGAAGATAGAATTTCAGACCTCGAAGACAAGATTGCAGCTAGTGAACAGGAAAGGAAAGATCTTTTAAAAATAACAAGGAATCAGGAAATAACAATTCAACAGTTGCAAGATGATGCAATGAAAAACAACATAAGATTGATAGGGATAAATGAAAAAGAAGGGGACAACACAAATGACATTAAGAGGCTATTTACAGAAGTAATAGGTGAAAATTTCCCAAACATGAGAATGGAAACTGACATACAGATCAGTGAAGCATATAGAACTCCAAATAGCCATAACCAAAATAAAACTACACCCAAACATATAATAACCAACATCCCCGAAATCCAACATAAGAACAGAATATTAAAAGTTGTTAGAGAGAAGAAACAGATCACCTATAAAAGAAAGCCTATCAGACTCACAGGAGACTTCTCAACACAAACAATGAAGTCAAGAAGAGCATAGAGTGAAGTATTTCAGATCCTAAAGGACAACAACAAAAATGTCCTTCAAAATGGATGGAGAAATAAGATACTTCCACAACAAAGAACAGCTGATGAACTTTATGACCACTAAACCAACCCTGCAAAGAATACAGAAAGACATTCTAGATAGACATAGACTAAGCAAGGCAAACAATTAAACAGAGTGGAAAGGTAAAGAAGCAACAGCAGAAAGATAACACGTAAAAAATAAAGCAATATATATAACCATTAATGTAAATGGTTCACCAATTAAAAGAAAAAGACTGGCATAATGGATCAAGAAACAACATCTGACCGTATGTTGTCTACAAGAAACCCATCTAACCCAAAAGGAAACCCATAGACTGAAAGTCAAAGGATGGAAAACAATACTTCATGCAACAGGAAACCAAAAAAAAAAAAAAAAAAAAAAAAAAAAAAAAAAAAAAAAAAAAAAAAAAAAAAAAAAAAAAAAAAAAAAAAAAAAAAAAAAAAAAAAAAAAAAAGCAGGGGTAGCTATTCTGTTTGCAGACAATGTGAACTTCAAACCAAAAATGATCCGAAGAGATAAAGAAGGTCACTACATACTAGTTAAAGAAAAACTTCAAGAGGAAGAGATAGCAATCTTAAATATATATGCACCAAATTTGGGATGACCCCATTATACAAAGCAAATATTAACAGAAATGAAAAATCAAATAAGCAATAACACAATTCTAACAGGAGAACTTAACACACCATTGACACAAAGGGACAGATCAACCAGACAAAATCAGCAAAGAAATAACAGAATTGGATCACACCTGTGATCAAATGGACTTGATAGAGGTATACAGAGTGCTCCACCCAAAAACATCAGAATATACATTCTTCTCAGCAGCACATGGAACGTTCTCTAAAACAGACCATATACTAGCCCATAGAACATACTTAAGTAAATGCAAAAGAATTTGAATTATCCCATGCATGTTATAAGTTCATAGCACCATGAAACTACAAATTAATGACAGAAGAAACTGCATGGAAATTGAATAATACAGTCCTGAGCAATCAGTGGGTCACAGAGGAAATTAAGAAATTAAACAATATCTACAAGCAAAGGAAAACACAAATATAACTTACTGGAATCTGTGAGATGCAATGAAAGCAGTCCTCAGAAGAAATTTTATTGCAGTGAATTTCCACATCAAGAAAATAGAGCAAACAGAAATAAACAACCAGATGCTACACCTCAAACATCTACAAAAAGAAGAGCAAATCAAGCCCAAAGCCAAAAGAAGGGAGGAAATTATAAAGAGCAAAGCAGAAATCAATGCAGTAAAGACTAAGAAAACAATACAAGGAATCAATGAATCAAAGAGTTGGCTCTTTGAAAGAATAAATAAAATTGATAAGCCCCTAGCCAACCTTATTTTAAAAAGGAAAGAAAAAACTCTAATTTATGCCATACGGAATGAAAAGGGTGAAATCACTACAGACCTGTAGAAATACAGAAGATCATCAACACCTATTTTGTAAACCTCTACTCTCATAGGCTTGATAACACAGAAAAAATGGACAGACTCTTAGAAACATATGACTTACCAAAGCTGGGTCAAGAAGACGTAAAACTGCTGAATAATCCAATTTCTATTAACGAAATTGAAAAGGTAATTAAATCCTTACCAACAAAGAAAAGCCCAGCCCTAGATGGATTCACTGTGGAATTCTACAAGAAATTCATAGAACACTTTATGGCAACACTCCTCAAACTCTTCAATGAAATTTAAAGGGAAGCAATTCTTCCTAACCCATTCCTGGAAGCAAATATGACTCTAGTAGCAAAACCAGAGAAAGACACAACTAATAAAGAGAACTATAGGCCAATCTCCCTAATGAACATGGATGCAAAATTTTTCAATAAAATATTGGCAAACAGTATGCAACAAATCATCAAGAAGATTATACACCATGACCAAGTGAGATTTATCCCAGGAATACAGGGATGGTTTAACATATGCAACTCAATAAATGTAATCCAGCATATCAATAGAGCCAAAAGTAAGAACCACATAATCATTTCTATAGATGCAGAAAAAGCTTTTGATAAGATCCAACACCCATTCATGATATGAACCTTACAGAAAACTGAAATAGATGGTCTTTACCTCAATATGATAAAAGCCATCTATGACAAACCAACAATCAAAATCATACTAAACAGCCAAAAACTGAAAGCCTTTACCCTAAAATCAGGCACAAGACAAGGATGTCCAGTATCACCACTCCTATTAAATATAGTGCTGGAAATACTAGCTAGAGCAATTAGAAAAGAGAGTGAAATAAAAGGAGTAAGGATAGGAAAAGAAGAAGTTAAATTATCATTATTTGCAGATGACATAATATTCTACATAGAAGACTCCCAAAACTCCATTGCAAGACTCTTTGGTATAATAAATAAATTCAGTAATGTAGTTGGATACAAAGTCAACACTCAAAAATCAATAGCATTCCTATATACTAACAACATCACTGAGAGAAATGAGAAGCCACACCCTTCACAATAGCATCCAAAAAATGAAATACTTAGGAATCAATCTAAAAAAATAAGTGAAAGATCTATTCTGGGAAAATTATAATACCCTGAAAAAGAAATCAAAGAAGACCTCAGAAAATGGAAAGGCATCCCTTTTTCATGGATAGGAAGAACAAATATTGTGAAAATGGCCATTCTCCAAAAATTGTTATACAGATTTAATGCAATCCCAATGAAAATACCACTAGCATACCTCATAGATCTAGAGAAATCACTTCTAAAATTCATCTGGAACCAGAAGAGACCTAGAATAGCAAAAGCAATTCTAAGCAACAAAGCCAAGGCAGGGGGCATCACAATCCCTGACTTGAAGTTACACTACAAAGCTACTGTAATAAAATCAACATGGTACTGGAACAAAAACAGACCTGAAGATCAATGGAATAGATCAGAAGATACAACTATAACTACAAACACACTCAGCCACCTTATCTTTAATAAAGGGACCAAACATGTTCACTGGAAGAAAGATAATCTCTTTAATAAATGGTGCTGGAAAAATTGGCTCTCCATATGCCAAAAACTAAAATTAGACCCATGCCTATCACCGTGTACTGAACTAAGGTCTAAATGGATCAAAGATCTAAATATTAAACCAGAAACACGAAATCTTCTGGAAGACAAAGTAGGTAGAAATCTTGAAGACATAGGGGTAGGTAGACAATTCATGAACAAGAACCAAACTGCAAGGGAAATACTTTCCAGAATCATTAACTGGAATCACATCTTATTAAAGAGTTTCTGCACATTGAAAGAAATCTCCAGCAGAATGAAAAGAAAACCTAAAAATTGGGAAAAATCTTAGTGAACTGTCCCTCAGACAAAGGACTTCTGTCTAAAACATATAGTTTTAAAAATTCAGACCCCTGAAATTCAAAGATCCAATCCAAAAATGGGCATCTGAGATGAATAAATAGTTCTCCGATGAAGAAATACAAATGGCAAGTAAATACATGAAAAAATGTTCAGCATCATTGGTCATTAGAGAAATGCAAATTAAAAACACACTGAGATTCCATCTCACTCCAGAAAGAATGGCCAGGATCAAGAAAACTACCAACAAAAAATGCTGGAGAGGCTGTAGGGGACAAGAAGTTCTTCTGCACTGTTGGTGGGAGACTGGTGCAACCACTGTGGAGGTCAGTTTGGAAATTCCTCAAAAACCTGGGATTGGAAGTCCCATTTGACTGAGCCATTTCACTTCTGGGCATATGCCCAGAAGAACTGAAAACATCATATCACAGTGTTATATGTGCACCATGTTTACAGCAGCACAATTTGTAATAGCCAGATTTTGGAAACAACCTAAATGCTCATCAAATGAGGAATGGATAAAAAAGATGTGGTATTTTTATATAATGGAGTACTACTCAGCTTTAAAGAATGATCACATTGAGATATTTATATGTAAATGGATGCAACTCAAGACCATACTCATAAGTGAAATAAATCAGACTCACATGTGTAAATACCGTATAGTCTCCCTAGTGTAAGAAGTGGTAAGAGTACATAAGATTTTATGGTAATCATGGTTTCCCATTGTATTTCTTTGAAGTCTTATAATGCTTTCATTCATTGGTTGGATTGGTTTTATTTTGGTTTGTTTGATTTTATTATGTGTGATGGCATGAACAGCTATTTTGAAGGAAACAAGACATTATGGCAGCTATTGCTGATTTACTATAATGTTGTTGTGAAGTCCTACTATGCTTTTCTTCTTCTATTACCATTGGTTCTATCCTGTTATGTCTTATTAGATTTTATTAGGTATGATAGTATAAGCAAATTTTTAAGGAAAATGAGATATTAAAGTAGCCATTGTTCATTTCCTGTTATTTGGTTTTGAAGTCCTGTAATGCTTCCATTCTCTTGAATGGTTTTATACTATTTTGTTATGTTTGATATTATAGTGTGTGAAGGTGTGCTCAACTATTTCAAAGAAAAGAAATATTATGGTAGCTACTGTTGATATCTGCTTGTCTTGTGAAGTGCTGTGTTGTTTGCGCTGTTCTGTTGTGATTTGCTTTGTTCTGTTCTCTTTTGTTTTATTCTCTTTGAAATAAAACATTTTTTAAAAAAAGACACCAATCTGGATACCTGCTGGCCCCACATGGATAGAAATACACTCGCACTACAAACCAGAACATAAACACGAAAGCCATTCATCTCCAAGGCAATTGAAATTACATAAAATGTAAATGTGATTTGAGGTCATAAATCAAGTATTTTGGTTGAAGGTTTTCTCATACATAATGTTCCATAAATTCCCAATCATTTATATCAGAAGACCTGCTTAACCAACATGAATAGAAACATATTTGAATTATGAATAGGAATATGGTCACTCTAAATTCATCCTCTAAGCAATCAATTAAAAATATTTAAAACTATGTAAAATAAGCAGTCAGGAGATTTTGCTTCTATTTCAGGATCAGATTTAATATTTAAGTAATGGCTTGAAAACACTGGACAAATCATGAAGTAACGGTTTTCAGTCACTGTGTGAAAGGCAACACGAGAAGTGATCCTCCCTGATGCTTGAGGAGTTTCCAGGCTACCACTGAGACAAAAGAAAGGCAAACAAAGCCCAAGGATCTCCCTGGATTCAGGAGAGTGAATGTGGTATCAAGGATGGTGGTGCAGCTAGAAGTCATACGTCATGGCAGACAAGAGAATAGCAGCACAGAAAGAGCACTGAGCAAATGAGCAGAGTTAGCCTGGCTCTATAGCTAAGTCCTGTTCAGCACATGTGGCTAGTGACAGAGCTGCTGCAGGCAGAGAAGGGCAGAGAAGGCAATCCCTGCAGCTGACCCAGGGCAGGAAACAGCTCATATTCCCAACCAATCACCAGTGTTAAGACTTCCTTCCTCAAAAAACACTCAAGAGGGGCCTTAGTAATGGGGTAAATGGAGGTCTATACTACTGTCTGTTTTGAATGCTCACAAAAGCAAACCTCCAAAGGATAAATTGTTTTCTGGCATATTAATTACATTCCAGAAAAATGCCTCAAACTATCTAAAGAAATGTCCCTAAAATACAAATTCAATACTTTAAAATTTGTAATGTTGGGTAAACCTCTCAGGTATTGGAAAGTAAAAGGGATCTGTAATTCCAGTAGTCTGGGAGGCAGAAGAAGCAGGAACAAAAGCTCAAGACCAGTAACTTAGTGAGACCCTGTTTCAAAATTTTAAAAAAAAAAAAAAAATGGAGAGAGACTTTAGGTCAATGGGAAGGCCTCAGTACCAAAACAAAACAAAACAAAAAAATATAACCATAATAAAGAAAAAAGTCACCAATAAATATTAACCTACAAATTACATACAAGGTGTGGTCAAAGATCAAAATATTGGTGAAAGTTTAAGTTTTTAAGTGTGATATATAGTAGAAGACACAATGCTAATAACCCCTCTCAAAATAGATCCTTAGTTTCAAACACATTCACCCATGTTCCTATCACTCAGGAAGTCCTCTCTTAACTGTCCTTAGCTGTGGTGTTCTGGCTGCCTGGATCATTTGAAACATTTCCTTGTTATGGCCAATTTGAGTTTGGGGAAGAGCCAAAAGTCACACCACTTTGCCAGCTCCAATGAATAAGCTAGATAATGACACACTGTAATGTTTTTATTTGACAGAAATTATCTTAAACATTTTGAACCCATTCAATTCAGGATATCAAGGCAGCCAAGCCAGCACAAGTAAAAATACTCAGAGGAAAAGACTTCCAGAAAGGCTTCAAGAAGTGGTAAGAACAAAATGGGACAAGGATGTTTAAAGACGGGCGAGGAATTTTGAGGGGGAATTAAAGGCAGTGCTGTAGTAAATTTTACTGTAGTAAATTTCTTTTCAATTGAACATTCATCAGACTTTTCAATTATACTTCCTGGGTGATATAGTTAGCGCACCAGGACATTAAAATAAGCTATATATTCACATCTTCAGGAGAGTGGAAGAAACAATTAGTATAGAAGGAGACATATCTAATAATAAAAAAGAGATATTTTTCACTTAATTGAAATGAAAACTATAATGAATGGGATTAATAGCATTTTGCACATCAAAAAAAAGAAAAAGAAGAAATGGAATGATGAAGTTATAGAAAAAATAATGGTGGTGATGGTCACATAGGACATTTACTTAATGTCACTGAACTGTACACCTGAAAATATCTACAACAGAAAGTTTCATACCACATACATTTTACTTGTTTATTTATTGTGCTGGACATTGGACACAATGCTAGGCAAGTGCTCTACCCTTTTCTATTTTTTTAGAAACAATGTCTTATGAGGTTGCCCAGGCTGGCCTCTAACTTGTGATTCTCCTGCCTCAGCCTCCTGGCTCAAAAGGGCCAGTGTTGATGGTGTATGACTATAATCCACGGTATCCTAGAGGGTAAGGACAAAAGGGCTGGGGATGTCGCTGAATGCAAAGGCCTTGGTATCAATCCCAGCCCCATATAAGAAAAACATCTGACCTTAATTCCATGCTCTGACAATAAGAAAAGCTTCACAACCAATTTTTACAGAAGGAGACTGCCAAAGTAGTTTGAATAGCAATAGAGTCATATTTTTAAAATAAAATTTGGAAGCTACCAAAATTCATAAACTTCACTTACACCCCCAGTCTTTTTTTTAAGAATTATTTTTTGAGACAGGGTCCTGCTGTTTTGAGGCTGGTCCACACTCTCTGGGTCAAGTGACACTCCTGTGTCAGCCTCCTGAGGAGCTGGAACTACGGGAGCACAGCAGGACTTCCTCTTACAACGAAAAAGCAAGATACGGGAATATATATTGTGAAGTCTTAGAAAAATGTTTACCAGGTACTCTTCTGATAAGAGGCCTAATATGTAGAATATCTGAACAACTAACAGAAATGACATCCCCCCAAAAAACGACCCAATAAAAATGGGCAAAATGAAATGAACAGACAATTCTCAAAATAAAGCAACACACATGGCAAATAGGTACATTAAAAATTTTGAACATTTTTCACCATGAAGAAAATGCAATCAAAGCAACACTGAGATTGTACTTCACTCCAGAAAGGATGGGCCCCACCAAGAACACAAAAGATACATGTAAAGATGTGGCTTAAGCAAAGCCTTCTACACTGTAGGTAGGAATGAAAACTAGTAAAACAGGAAACAGTATGGAGAGTCTGAAAAAAAAAACCCTAGAAATAAAAAGCCCATTTGACTCAGCTATATCATTTCTGGGTATTTTCCTCACTAGAGTTGAAAACATGGTATTATGGTGATACATACACACCCATATCTACAGCAACGCAATTCACAATTGCCAAACTGCAGGATGTACTAAATACCTTACACAGATAAACGGATAAGCACAATGTATACTTTATGCCATGGAACATTACTCAGCCATAAAGAAGGATAAGTTCAAGTCATTCATTAAAAAAACAATGGGCTTCGGGATATAACCTTCAGTGAAAGTCAGACGCAGAAGGTTAATTAATACATGGCTTCTCTTGTGCGAGAAACCTCGATTAAAAAACAAAACAAAACAGAGCAGTAGGAAACAGGGGGACAGACCTCTTGGAGGTGCAGCAGAGAGGAGCAGTCAATCTGCCGCTGGTGTCCCCGGACACCCTGCACCTCGTGTGCGCTGGTGGTCACCCACAGCCTCGCCACCGCCGCTGGCCGGCTCTGGCTCCCTCCCATCGCAGGGCCCTTACCGAGGTCCGGCCAGCCTACGGAAAGCCTCACCGCCATGGCTTCCTCCTGGCTGCGCGCGCGCGGGGCCTTCTCGCCCTTGTCTGATGCCACAAGCACCACGGCCTCACACCACGCCCTGCGGCACAGCGCCCCACCGTCTGCCACCCGGCAGTACGCAGCATTCTGATTGGCCATCACCCGCGCGGTTTCCATTGGCTCCAGCAGTTTGAGGGCTGCTCCAGAATGACATTCCAATAGCGATTGGCTGTATTGTACTGGCCAGGGCTCTTCCTGATTGGTCATCATTTTGGGCGGGAAGCATGACACAGAAGAAAGGTACCTTACTGCCTTGGTAAGAAGTGGAGCTGGGCCTGTGCAGTTGCTTCCTGCTGAGGGGCCGCCATGCTGCGGGGCCAAGAAGGACCCATTCTTAGGCAACAGGGACACGTTACTGTTGCTTAAACTACAAAGTGAGAAGGGCTGTCAGCCATAGCCTTTGCACGCGGAAGCCCTTAGAACAATATACAAGGGCTCCAGCGGAGTTTTTCTGGTGCTAATGCTAGTGTGGCAAGTTAATAAGAATTTTAAGTTCTTAGATAACTGACTCTTACTTGATTATGGGATGCCAATCATGTGATCCAGTCCCAGAGACTTGAGCTGAAGCATTAGTGCTTAAGGGCTTAATTCTTCAGTCCCAGACTTAGAGACCTGTCTCTTAGCGAAGGCTCCCTAAGGAAGACTCAAAAAGTGTTTCAGCAGTCAGATGTCAGATGGATGGCATGGGAAGCACAGGCACTAGGACAAAGAGTAGTAAGAGCTGGAAGGTTCTGCAGTCTAAAAATATTACACAGAAAATTTCATACATAAACAACTCAGGAAAGAATGAGTGAATCTAGTCATACTTGCCATTGTCTTATAGAAATAAGTGAGACTAAGTCATGAAGTTTAATTAAGGGTTTGTGTCTCATTGTGGGAGATGATGGTAGCGGCAACCTCCCATCTAGGGTACGCCTCTATATTTTATGAAAAAAGTTGTGTTTAATGAGAAACACTTATGAAAACAAGAAAAATAAATTAGAGGTTGGAGGAAATATAAACCAAGTTTTGAACCCACAGGGCAGTCACTTGAGAAGAATTTGGTTTAAATCATTTGGGAAGAGTGTTATAATGTTGATAAACTTACAGTGTTGATAAACTTTCTAGTTTCTGGTTTCTAGTTTGAATCTCTCTGGCGATGTCATTGGGTATTCTGTTGAACATTTAAAATGTTTTACCTAGTGTCAGGCATTAAGGATATTTATACATCATCTTTTATTATAAGTTCTCTGAATTTTAAGTCCAGTTGAGCATCTTTAACTTGTTGGGACTGCAGAAAAATGGAAATCTTAGTAACCGAGTCTGTAAGTGTGAAACATTATGCCTGGATAGTAATTTTAGTTTCTTATTCTGTTCTTTTTTTTTTATCATTCTTAGATCAAATATAGGCCATAGAAAAACTATCATTGAACTACATCAACAGGCATATAGTTTTAGATTTTAGTAATTCTAAGTCAGAAGGGTGGAAGAAAACTTGTAAATACTAATTATTAACAAAATGCACCAAAGTTAAGCAGTCAGAGTATAAAAAGGGAAAAAAAAGTCAATGAAATGGCACTGTCTGCCATCTGATATGAATATATTGCATACAGCTTTCATCAAAACATAGAAATATCCAAACTCATCTCCTTTTTCATCAAAGATAATCAATATAAGACTAATTTGTTTGTAAAATAAGTTTGTTTCATGGTTAGTGAAACTTAATAAAGGGAGGAAGAAGAGTGATTGACCATATAGTCTCTATTTTATGTCTACTCTGTTGAGCAGAAATAAGGAATCTTGGGTTGGGGATTAATATCTATCTCAAGACCAAGAAGCCAAGGAAGGTAAAGACTCCAGATGGACACTTCAAATGCAGTTTCTAAAGAGTAAGTGAATTTGTCTCTTTTTGCTGTCTCCAAAGTACTGTGAGTTTCCTACACCTGCAAGAAAGTGGTATTCCTTATTCTTCTGTAAGGCCAGGAACCTGTTAAGCCAAATACCAGACCAACTTTTCTAAGGGGGCTTTATAAGCACTGGGTTTTGGCCTGGGTATAGCTTAGTGATAAAGCACTTACCTAGCAAGTGCAAGGCTGCAAGTTAGTTGCACATTGGGAGTGCGGATACATACACACACACGTACTCACAAACCCACACCTAAAAGCAAAGAAATGAAACAAAACTTTGGCTCCATAAAGTCAGACTTGTTTCCTTAAATTTGACTGGTCATATCTGAAAATGTGACACTTTAGTCAATGCTCTAGTAACGTACACAATATTTGCAGTTAGTGCTACAAGGAAAACCATTTGTCATTGAACTGAACAACCATATTGCCATGACATTTAGAATAGTCCCCGAGTAGAAAAATTTACAAAACTCTAGCAGGACTAGGGATGTAGCTCAGTGCTAGGGGACTTACCTACCATACAATGGACCCTCGGTTTGATCCTCAACCCTAAAAGAAAAAATAAAAAAGAAAGAACAAGGAAAAATTGACAATTTAGCAAACTGCTATAAGCTACAGATAGCTTAAGAGAATCATTTCCTTAAATCTGAAAAATAGAACATTTTAAAAGAAAAGGGTCAAAAAAGGCCATTACAGGCATAATTCTTTATATCATTTATGTCAGTGTTTGCAGTCTCATAAAATATGTGTGTGTGTCTGTGTGTGTGTGTGTGTGTGAGAGAGAGAGAGAGAGAGAGAGAGAGAGAGAGAGAGAGAGAGAGAGAAATTGAGATTGAACCCAGGGCCTTTGCATCAGCTACATCCCTAGGTCTTGTTTTTTATTTTGAGACAGAATCTCTCTAAATCACTAAATTGTCCAAGCTTGACTGGAATTTTTGAGGATGCCTCAGTCTTCCAGAGTTCTTGGTTAGAGGTTTGTATCATCATGACTTCCCTGCCTGATGATGAGTTAGCAGTCTTATAAATCTAGTTTTTCTGCCAGAGTTGTAAAACTTCTCATCTAATTCAATGAAAGGATCTTAAAGTTACTAGAAACCTATATTCAAGGACCTATAAGTTAGTCTTTTCCAGGAATCTTTGTAAAGAAGCAATTTAAGATTGTAGCTGATGTAAGAGCATTGCAGCAAGTGTCAGAGAAAACACTAAGTGCCTAAAAAGATTCAAAATTAGCCACTGGTTGAAGATCCAGTGAGATGTTTTATAGTGTAGTTAAAAATGAATGACAGTTTAGTTTCCCTGATAATGTCAGTTTAGGCCTTGTAATTAATTGTCTTCAATTAGTTCTCACTGTTTATTTCACCACTTCACAGTACTTGGGATAATACGACATATTTTTTCTGGAGAAAAACTGGAAAATAATTGATTATAATATATATATGAACCTTTCTCAAGGGAACCTGGCTTCCTAGTCAACCAGCCAGCTATGGGAATGTGAACTGAGTTACTGAGTTAAGTCTGCAAAACAGATGAGATTCTGTGATTTTCAATTTTGGTGACTGATATCGGATATTATCTTACTAGGTCTAGATTTCTTCTGATTTCAGAATCCAAGTGATACCTAGATAGGTATAGATAGGTATCTATCTCTCTCCTGGAACACCTATTGGTCAATGCATCTCTATTGTTATTCTATATATATATATATATATATATATATATATATATATATATCTTATTTGTGATGGGTAGGTCTTATAAATGACCTACTACAGAATGTATCATTTATAAGATATGAGAGAGTTTAATTCTTTTCTGGAGAATATGGTCATTTGGTGGACTCTCAAGCCACATGATAAATCCATTCTATCATTCCTCTCAAAACCTTCATAATCATTCTCGAGTAGTATAAATAGAAAGTTCTAGAATCTCTACTTTGATTATCATGAACTGTTTAAAAGACTAACTTTTGGAGACATCCACAATGCACATATGGATAGTTTCATATACCCTCCCCAGAATACCAAATCCTAAACAAGTTAGTGTCTACTTGTTGGCTACTAAAAGAACAAATAGTATCTTATAGTACATTGTTCTATGGCTGAAAGAGATAACAATTTTTGTGAGACTATCCTAAAGGCCTTCTGATTTTGTTAGCAAGCATTATATTGTAATTTGCTACATTAAACTTTTCCCTTTCTACTGGCAAGTCCTTTAACTTATCAAAAAGAGCTACCACACTGTGCAATTCTTTAAACAACATTTCTTTGTGTAGATTATTATAGCTATTACTTGACCTTGCAATAACTTAATTTCATCCTATACCTTATTCCATTATCCACAATTGAAAAACATTTTAACAATTATGGTTTATTGCATGATAAGAGTTAATAACATCTCACTTCAGCAACAATTGGGTGCCCATTGCTTCTAGATACAGTCAATCTGTGAGCACAAAATTCAACCCATAGGTCTACTTTCTCAGTCCACTCATAAAACCATCAGCCTTTCCCTAGTTTCCCTAGGAAATTGCTTGAGTCAAAGATTACATGTTGATACATTAATAGATACATTAATAGAAAGTTCTATTCCAAGCAATCAATATGAGAAAATGAGTAAAGAAATGTATTAATTAGTCTTGCCATTCCTGAGACAAATTCTAGACTCCCATAACTTTACGGAGTTGAGGTTTAATTTAGCATACATTTTCAGGGGAATCAGTACATGGTTGACTGAACCCAAGGCAGAAACCTCTTGGAAGAAAGGTATGGCAGAGGAAAGATGCATAGGTCATGACAGCCAGCAAACAGAGCAGGGAGCAGCACCAGAAAGGAAAGGCCCAGGGACCAGATTTAGTACCACAAGGATACATAGCCCTGACTCACCCAGACACACCAAGAAGTGTGCTCCACCAATCCCTGGAGAAGCGCCCGAGCCAATCAAGCTAACATAATCAAGTTTAACATCACAACAAAGAAGAAGGGAAGATGTGCCTATTAATTACTTATGAAGTTACATTTCCACATAAACATAGTCAGTGTCTTTGTCATTTGAGGTGATCGAGTTAGACCATTAAGGGTAAAAAATGGAACATAGGACATGTAGGTTAACTCTCATCTTTCTCTAATTGATCAAACTTCACTTAATGAGACAATTTCTTTACTGCACTTTCTTAGTTTCATTGCCTGGCCCTCTTTGGAAACTACTTGAGAATTTTACCTAAAACTAGTGGAGATAGGAAAATCCAGTTCCCCTGGTCAGATCCAAAGGTCCTCAGTGCTACAGCTGCCACAGTTCTAAAGATGATTTGTCTGAAGGAGCTAATAAGGAGTCTGGTGCTCATTCCTAGGAAAAAGGTGGACTTACACTGATTTTCCTTATTTACATATGACTATCTATTGCTTTTTATTGCACTTATTTCTTTATGCAGTCATTTAAACTCAAGGATTGAAGAAACAATGCTGAAATTAAGTCATACAGGGTTCTAAAAAGTTAAATCTGAAATTGAAGAGCAAATTGTGGCTGAATTTTGGGGGCAAGTACCTGGTTTTGATTAATTTGTAATAGAATTATCATTCTAACAAGTGTTCTTTTAAAGTTATGTATCTCATTTAAGTGGCAGGTGTTTAGGTCTATTATCTGCTTTTCACTATCCTATAGAAATTTGTTTTGCATGATCTGGGCATAAACTATTAAGATGCCTAAACTTTTTTAATATCTAAGAAGCAATAAGTAGAGAAGTAGCATTTTTTAATGACTTCAAACAGTCTCATGGCAAATCGCCAAATGTTCCACCATACTACATTATTATCTATGTTTACAAATGATGCAGCTGAGTTAACCCTGCAAAGGACATACTTGACTTCTTTTCCTGCACTTCCATAAGTGATTCTGACTATATCAGTATTAGTTAATACTCTTGATATAGGGGAATGAAACTCCCAACCTACTATGTCCAGTACGAGCTCGTGTTCTCTAAAATTGAAGACTGAATTTTAGAAACAATGAAGGCAAGAGCAGAATATTCTCATTGAGGAAAAGAAAGCTTCTGTCTGAGGGAGAGACAGAAGAGGTCCTGAGTGGGTTGCCCAAGACTGTCTTTTCTAGGGACTTTTATAGAGTAAAACCATGGGGGACAACTGGGAACTCACAAGGCAAATGGACATAAAGTGGGACATAACTATAGTTAGCCAATAGAATCAATAGTTTAGGTAAAATTGATTGCATTGGGGACAAATGGGAAAGCAAGTCACTTAGGAAGTGGTCATTCCTGGAGCTGTGATCTTTCCCCTAGAGGGATGAGATAGTGACTCCAGAGTGATAGGGAACTAATTATCAGTCCCTAGGATGTGGATGCATTTGTTTGATCCTTTGTCCTGAGGCCTGGCCCTCAGCAGGAGGTGTCTGTCACCCCCACAGTTGCCAGGTGTCTGCACTGGTTCCATTGAGGACCCAGCCCTGTCTCATTGCCTATAATATTTATGATTAACTCAGCTGCCTGTAACATTCCTCCCTCTGAAGAAGTAACCTGGACTGCCGTGATGGGAAATGGACAGAAGACCGATCTAACTGCTTCAGGCTGAACAGGGTCAAGTTTTTCAATGGCAGTTAGAGGTACCTCTGCAGAGATCCTGTCTAGAGGCCCTGGATAGACACCAGGCATCTTTATCTTGGGCATGTGCACAGCTTTAAGTCTGGAGGAGACAAAGCCAAAGAAACAGTTAAGTATGTATGGGCCAAAGAATAAAATCAACCAGACAATTATGAGTATAGTTAACAGAGATTTTTACCAAGAGGAACTAGTAATTGCTTTCCATAAGGAGGAAGACAAGGTCTAGGGAATCTCAGAGTCTGACAAGTTGTTAATTTGTTGTCTAATCTGCTGAATAGCTACTGAGACATTAGCAGAAGAATCAGGATTATATGCACAGCATTTAGTTTTTACAATTGCACAAGTGACTCCCTGTGCTGCTGTCTGAACATCTAATGTCATCCTATTTTGAAGGACAGCCTGTAATAAAAGATCATCTATCTCCTTATATTTTTATGGGAGATCTATTGGCTGTTAGGTAATTTTTTTTTCATATGGCTGCATAAGCATGTAATACTAGGAAAGCATACTTAGAATCAGTATAAATATTGACCTTTTGTCCCTTGCTAAGTTGTAAGGCTCTGGTCAGAGCTATGAGTTCTATTAGCTGAGCACTAGTTTTAGGTGTAAGTGAGGCACTTTTTTTTTTTTTTCCGGTACCAGGGATTGAACTCATGAGCTCACACTTGCCGGGCAGGTGCTTATGCCACTGAGCTAAATCCCCAGCCCTAAGTGAGGCACTTTTAAGAGTATGGTGCAAAGTTATCATTGTATATCCTGTCTTTTTTACTTTCCATAAAGGAGCTGCCATCACATAAGAGGGTTAAATCTAGGTCAGTAAGTGGGGTGTCTAATAAGTCTTTTCTGGCTGCATATGTATGAAGAATTACCTGTTCACAGTCATGTTTATCAATCTCAATTTTTTTCTCCTGTTCTGGCAAGAAGGTGGCGGGATTTAAGGAAGAACATTTCTTTATTTGAATGGCTGGTCCTTTTAGAAATAGACCCTGGTATTCCAGAAGTCCCTTGATTAATAACCATAGACTTCCCTTAGAAGAAAGGAGTCTTGTCACATGGTGAGATACAATATAATGAGATCTTTGCCTAAAGTTAGTTTGGCTGCCTCTGGCAATCAGAGAGCTACAGCTCTAAGGCCAGCAGGCTACACCTTTGCTCTCTGCCTAAAGTCTTTTAGATACCCTATGGGTTGTTAGCAGATCCTAGACTTTGCATAAGCACTCTCAAAACCATGCCTCACCTCTCATCTACATACAAATTGAAATGGTAATTGTGGGTAGACTCAGGGTGGGGGCATTCAGGAGTTTGTTTAGGCTTTTGGAAAGTTGCTTGCAAATCAGATTCCTAGTATAAAATATGAATATCTGTCTTTTTGGTCTCTTTTATAAGTTGATAGAAGGGTTTTATAATCTCTCCATATCTGGGTATCCAAAGGTGGCAAAAGCCTGTAACTTCTAGGAATCCCATAGCTGTTTTAGAGTTTGGGGCTGTCGGGAGGAATGGGTTTAATCCTTTCCTTTCCTAGCCTTTGGGTCCCTTTGGATATAATGAGGCCTAAATATCTTACCTCAAGACAGCAAAGTTGTGCCTTAGCTTAAAAGGTATTGTCTCTGATGAGGAAAAATAGTAGAATCTGTGAGGTGTATCTGTACTGGGGCAGCTCTTATTGCCTTACCTATTCTACCTTTAGTTGCCCATACTTCAGGATTTATTTCTGTCTCCATGAGAGGAAGGCAGAGGACCTGACCTGGGTACATATATATTACAGTATTTAAACATGATAAAATATCTCTTCCTAAGAAGGGAACTGAACTTTCAGGCATAATAAAAATGAATTTGTAAAAAGAAAACCATCCCAGTTACAGCCTAAGAGTTGTGAAAAATAACAAATTACCTCCTCACCAGTGACTCCTTTCACTGAGGTGCAGTGACTGGAAGGAAGACCAAGATTGAAAAGAAGGACAGAGAGGCTTGCGCCAGTATCCTGCAATAGGCCGGTTTCTTTTCCCTCTATAGTCATGATTACCTGGGGCTCCTCTGTGGAGATGACAGTCCCTCCAAAGGGAGGGGGCAGCGAGTGTCCTGCAGCCCTTTACTCCTGTTGAACCAACTGATAGGATGGGTCTGAACCCTGGGGCCTTGGCCTCAGAGGGTAGTCCGACCTACAGTGGTCACCTTTGCATTTGGGGCATGGCCCTGGGGCTTTCTGAGTGCAGTCCCTTTTAAGGTGACCTGTCTTGTGGCAGCAATAGCAGGTCTGCATTGTCTTTGTATTCTTCTTGGAGCCCTGAGAATCAGACTTATGGTCTGTTTCTCTTAAGGCTGTACCAAAGGCAGCTGTTTGTTCTAGGACTCTTTGTTTTCTCTCTTTGGTCTTCCTCTCATCACAGTTATAAAATACTGAGGAAGCAACTTTTACTAAAGTATCAAGTGAACTATCTGGAGCAAAGGCTCTTTTGTAGCTTTTTCTAATGTCTAGATTTGACTGAGTAATGAACATGTCTTTAAGCAAAATCTGTCCCTCTATCGAATCAGGATCCATAGACATACTTTTTATTATTGCCTCTGATAAACGACCTAAGAAGTCAGAGGGATTTTTACCTTTTTTCTGAGAAATAGCTGGCAATTTAAAATAACTAGAAGGCTTGGATTTTGTCCTTCTTAGACCTTTAAGAATACACACTTGAAAATGTCTCTTATTCCAATCTCCTGTATTATTGGCAGGCCACTTGAGGTCTTGGTTAGGAACTGCTTGCATTCCAGTGGGAACTGGTGGTTCCCCTGGCCTTCTATCTTCCGGCCTTCTAAAAATAACAATAAGATATTCAACTCCAAAGGCAATAGTAGCTTGTAATGTTGCCTCTCTCTCACTAGAAGTCAATGTTCAGCCCACCACTCCAGGGCAAGAATTATCAGCATTTCCTGAGCTCTGCACCATGTTGGAACTTGGGTCACTGAGAGAACAGGCAGCCAGCTCGCTGCCCTGGTAAGCAGCTGAGAGCCTGCCATGCTTGTGCTAAGAATCAAACATTGATCCATCCCTCCGCCCCCACCTTGTTAGCAAGTGGGAGCTGAGGGTCTGAGTATCTCTTGGGAGGATGAACATATGCATTGTGGCAAGTAAGGGAGATTTTCTTCTACCATCTCTTTGAAGACAAATATTTTTATCACTGTTTTGCTCAGTTCTGATTAATGGTACTGCTCTATTCAATATTCTGTTTTTAAAAGTTTGGTATTTCCTTCCATTTTGCTCTACCTGATTGAAAGAACAGCTAATGTGAACAGAATGGGATGTACTATTATGCCTATTACTGTTGTCCTGGTGACCTGCTGTCAGGTTCTGTGCCAATTTCACTGCACTGTCTTGGATGGCTCCTATCTGTCTTGTTCTGCTGTATTTTGCTACCTTCAAAAAAAAAATAGATAACAAAGTCACAAAACACCTCCAAAAAACTCCCAACTCCACCAAAGCTGATCCACGGGGAATGGATGAGGAGAAACTCAAAAACAAAGCAGCAGAATAATATAAAGTGATTAAAAAGTAAATAGTAAAAACTAAACAGATCAGTAAGGTACTGAGCAATCTGAAACAGGATATAACTAAACAGATAATGGACTTAAAAAGCAAAAGAAGGAAAAGAAAGTGGTCTAAAGGATATAACTGCATTTATCTTTAAGTGTGTAGGATTGATAACCATGTTGCTAAGTTTTTATTGGATCATTGAACAGAACTATTTGCAGCTTCACTGAATGTCCACTTCGTATGCTTTAATTTGTAACTTGAACAACTATGTCTAAGAAGACAATATGTAATTTATCAATGAGTGATTTCTTACTGTTTATTTTTTCTCTGAATTTCTGTATTTCTACCCTTTTTTCTGTTTTGCTTTCTTTCTCTTTAAATAAAATTTTTTTAAAAAAGAAGTCAATGATTGAAGAGTAATATTACATCTTTCCAGCCTAGTTCATATACCTGAGTAAATCTTCTAAAGATATCAATGTACTTATCAGGGTCATCTGAAAATTTTCCTACTTCTAGCTTAATTTGCTTCAAGTCACTGAAAGAAAGAGACCTATGAATGGGAGTGGTCTCATAAGGATTATAATTATACCTGGAGCACAGATAAGAATTATCTTTTAATGTAAAGAAAATTTTAACATATTGTAGCTCCAACTGTTTTTCTTCTTTTTTACAATATGATTTTAGTTATAAAAGAACATCATAATTAATACTTCCCTCTGTATTCTGCTTTGGCTCTAGAGAATAGGCAGGCCACGCACTCTAGCAGAGAAATACCAACTGACTCTTTTTTTAACATGAAAGGGTAAAACATCTTCTAGTGCTTAAGGGTGCATTCCAAAGGAGAAAGAGGCCTTTGGCATTGTCTTGCCCATTTCTGTAATATAGAAGCAAGGCATAAATATAAAACCTTTTTGTACCCCAGCATTGAACTCAGGGACTGAGCTATGATATTGAGCTATCTAATTATGTAAATTAGGGAGATAAAGAAGGTGTCCCTTTTTATTTCTATTTGCTAATTAGTCCCTAGGTATCCCTGGGTTGACACTGCTCCAGAGCAGGTGGATGCTGGGTGGAGAGAGCGGAAGATAGATTTGGTCAGCCTATCCACCCTCAGCCTGAAGCGCAATCCTATCTTCCCAGATAGCTCATGAATTTTATCTCCATAAGAAATGCTTAAAGAAGGAAGTACAACTTTGTAATAAACTATTTTGCTTATTTTAAAAGGTGAGTTGGAAGTAGGATGTTTTTTTGTTTTCTCTAGAGACAGGTAGAACAATTGACTGGAGGAGCCCTGCCCCTTGCACTGGGCAAAGGAGTCTCCAAGTATTTTTCTCCCACTTAGTTACCACTTAATTACCTAGGTAACCTTTTCTAGTAACAGGATAAGGCTATGCTTTATTTAAATTTTTATATCTTTGAAGCTCACAGGTTAAGTTTATAAATTATGTAGTAATCACATTTTAAGTTTGAAAAAGGCACATCACTTTTCTAGGCACACAGAAAAGAAAAGCCTATTTACTCTTAATTAACATATGTAAGGCATAAATGTAAATCATTTCCTACTACCTGCTGTGAAGTGTGAACAACTGTTGTAATTACCTCAGCCTAATCTGTGAAGGTGAGGGAAGGTAGTCTAAGTGATCTGAAACTCTACTGAAAAGTTTAGAAAAAAAGAAGATAGAAAATCGGACGTTTTCAGTGTCATGAGCAAATGTTCACTGAGGAACTTTTGAGTGTCCACCAGAGAGTTGCCCTGGCCAGGAACCCTCAGTTCTCAGTTTCTATCAGCTGTCTGTCTGGCCAACATTTCATCAACTCCATTGGCCACTGGCTTCAATGGGGATTCACCAAACAAGTGTTAGGGAACCTGTCCTCTGCTTTTGAGGCTGGCAGCTGCCATAAGAGCAATTAATTAGCTGGCAGAATAACCACTGTTTGTCAAAATTCTATAAGGGATAGTTGAAAGCCTGAGCTAGATCACTACCTACTTCTCTATGAATTTACAATAAAAGTTTTAAAGTCCACAACTTGAGAGATTGGAGAGCCTCCTTAATGTATTTACGTCCCATATGTGTGCTGCTTCTGGGGATAGCTCCTTCCACTGTCACAGGAAGCCAGTTCTCCCCACTGTGTCTAAGGTATAATCTCCAAAGGAGACTTGCCCAGAACACTGAACTGGGACATGTTGTAAGAGAAATTTTCTCTTCTTAACAGTGCATGGTCTGCACTGCTCCATGCTGCTCATCTCCTCCCAATATTCTGAGAATTGAGCCGTTATAGTTTAAAGCTGCCTAGGTTAAATTCAGACAAGGATAAAGCTGACTAGAAAATCTGGGTTGCGAGGTAGAA